>JXCR01129792.1:101234-114573 GCA_002079205.1 Phalaenopsis hybrid cultivar
TACCAAGAAAAGGAAATCCACGGCTCAGAGCGACTGGCGCGGCTTCGGGAAGGAAGGCCGCGGGCAGAAAAAAGTCAGGGAAGGACGGACGAGGTCAACCCTTCTCTCGCGTGGAGGAGAAAGAGCTCGCTCGGCTCAAGACGGAGAAAGGGAAAGAGCCAGACACGCGAACGGGAGAAGGAAGGGAGACAAAGCTCGGACGCAGAGAGTGTTAGGGATTATAGAGGAAAGGGGGCGAGTAAAAATAAAATAAAAAAAGGTTTAATTAATATATATATATATATATATAAAAATAATATATATATATATATATATTAAATAAAACACGATTTACTCGCGCGCGGCGACGCGACAAAATGAGTGTCCTCCCTGGGCAAAATTGACGTTCCGGACGCGCCGGTGCAGTCCGTTTTGTCATCCGGGGTCGCTCGGACGACATCGTCGACAATCGAGTCGAAAATGCACCGAAATTCAAATTTCACAAAATTTTGATCTGCGATCGATCGTCCCAAAAGGTTTACTCAAGCCCTCGACAAATAATAGTGCAAGCGATGCGAATTGTGGCGATCGGACGCGTCGACTCTCTGAATTGCGAANTTGGCAATCGGGTCAAAAACGCGTCAAAATTCAAATTCTACGAAGTTTCGACTCGCGATCGATTGTTTCAAAAAGTTTATTCGAGTCTTCGACAGGTAAACAGTGCAAGCGATGTGAATTGTAGCGATCGGACGCGTCGATTCTCCGAATTGTGAAATTTGTGGGCGCGGGAGGTGCAAATTGTGCAAAAGGCCACCCTAAAGCTTAAAGGTCTTATAAAGACTCCTTTTAAGTTCCCTCATGTTGGTTTCACCCTTCTAAGCGCTAGAAGTCGATACCACACACGCGAAACCACAAAAGAGTATAGAAGTGGGTTGAATTTCTAAAATGAGGTGGGTTCTATTTCTAAGGTTCTAAGATAATCAAAGGGAGATCCCTAAGGCTAGATCCTAAACCCAAAGATGAAGACTAGACCTCACCAAAAATGAGGTTAACTGCCTCACATGCCACTCTCCCTAAGTAAGAGGAACTACACATTCATCTCTGAAAAATGTTCGGATCTTTGTAGTATGGCGACAACTCAATTACATTAGATATTATAGTCTCTTGATAGATCAATATCATAGGATTTACCATTAATCCTCTAGGTGATTTTGAATGGACCATCAAATGTAGGGTTGAGTTTTCCAAATGAACAGATAGGAAACATCTCCTTCACCTTGATCTATACTAAATAACTTTCCTTGAAGACCATACCATTCCTAGCTTATTAGCCTACTTTTGATACTTATGTTCTACTTTGACAATTTCCTTCCTCACAAGTTCATGTACAGTCAAAAATCTCTTTGACTCGGCCTCAACATCTATGCTAATGTCAGTATCTAACAGTACTGGCACTAACCCAAAAGGAGTAAGAGGGTTCTGTCCCTACACAATCTAAAATGGAAAGTAATAGTGGATTGACTAGTNTAAAAAAAAAAAACACATGCCGCACAGCTTACCTCATCAAGCAGCTCATTCCTTCCTTGGCCCGCTTCCACAGCAGCCAAAGCCTTTTCATGAAAGCCGTGTTGAAGAAGCCAAGCGATATGATCTTCAGCGTCTCTAAAAAATAATAATGCATGGGTTCACGACCACGATCAAGTACTTTTCATTTCAGTAAGTATTACTTTTAGAACAAGCTTAAAGCAAGCTAATTTGCCTTAGAATCACATTACTTTAAGCAAGGAAAACAATCACACTCTGCTCGAAAGAGTAAAAAGGGAAATGGAATCAGATAGAAAAATCTGCCAGATTGAAGAAATACTGCANAAAAAGAAAAAACACATGCCGCACAGCTTACCTCATCAAGCAGCTCATTCCTTCCTTGCCCCGCTTCCACAGCAGCCAAAGCCTTTTCATGAAAGCCGTGTTGAAGAAGCCAAGCGATATGATCTTCAGCATCTCTAAAAAATAATAATGCAAGGGTTCACGACCACGATCAAGTACATTTCATTTCAGTAAGTATTACTTTTAGAACAAGCTTAAAGCAAGCTAATTTGCCTTAGAATCACATTACTTTAAGCAAGGAAAACAATCACTCTGCTCGAAAGAGTAAAAAGGGAAATGGAATCAGATAGAAAAATCTGCCAGATTGAAGAAATACTGCAAAAAAGAAGAAAAAAAAAAGGCTGTAGAAACATCCAGAAAGGCAAGGCATACTGGGTTCAAAATTGTAAACTTCACACAAATCAGCTTTTATGTTTTTACNCAAGGAAGAGTTATCAATTTTGTTTCGTAGAAAAGTATGTTTTTGCTTGAAAAGGTTTTATCAAAACTAATATTTTTTTATAGAATTTTTGTTGTCCACGAGTCGATTACACTGCCGGGCGTGGGACTGCCAATCATCTGAGGAGGTTCGAGCCAACTCCCGCTAAACTTATGTCGATGAAGGATACAGTTATCCTATTGTTCATCAAATGTCTGGATCTTGATGTTATAGGATAGGACATCTTTCTTCTCTATCTTCGGTGTGCCTTTATCATCAACACCGTATGACCCAAAACGACTACTTGCAACCTTGCTTGATAGTTTTACGTATAGCAAAAGGCTATACGTGGACACTTATGTATTGGACATAAGCATCGCAAATCGAATCAAGAAGCAAGGGAAAGAAAAGAACAAAAATGGGGTGAGAGAGAGAAGGCACTGATCCATCTAAAACACCGAAAAGGAGAATAGATCAATCCTCAAAGCTCGTGAAAAAAAGACTTGAGAAGAGAAACCCGAAGATCCTTGAATCAATCCGAAAAGGATATCACTTTCTCACTTTTAGAATCGGACCAATTCGAGTCAAAACGACTTCCTAACGTCGGTATCCAAACCCCAAAGACATCTTTTATGAATTTAATTCACCCCAACTAAATGCTTTNCGTGAAAAAAAAAGACTTGAAAAGAGAAACCCGAAGATCCTTGAATCAATCCGAAATGGATATCACTTTCTCACTTTTAGAATTGGACCAATTCGAGTCAAAATGACTTCCTAACGTCGGTATCCAAACCCCAAAGACATCTTTTATGAATTTAATTCACCCCAACTAAATGCTTTTCCAAAAATAGGGTTTAAAGTCTCCCAAACTTCAAAAGAAAATGATCTCGGGGAAACCACTACCAACAGTTCCAAACTCATGCTGAAATCAAAATTCTCCCACTTTCGAATTAATAGATAGCCTCGTGTATCGAATAAGCATAAAATTTTCCCACAGAATCTAAATAAATGCTCAAGGCCGGGGCCAATAAAGAAGAGAAAGCAACCACCAAAGCTCTCGGCTAAGATAAGGAAAGTGGCCAAATGAGGCTCACGACTAAGGCAAAAGACAGCTGCCAAGACCCATGACCAAAGGCAACCAGAGGGGCAACGAGTGAGGCTCGCGGCCAAGGCAACAAAGAACCTAGAAAAGAACCACCAATAACTACCATGCTTCCCTGACAAACATAAGAGGATAACTAAAGTGATTATAATTTTTGGGATGGCAAACTTGATTCATCAATAAGATTCAAGCCAATCAAGCCTAGCAAGAAGGACCAAATCACACCAAACGACCTCCAATAGGCCTCACGGGTAAGGACCAAAAGGGGAGGCTGATTCAACTACATCACAAACCCACGCCTAGGCACCAAGCAAACATCATATTGCGGCCTTATAAACTGCCAAACCAATCCATCAAATACCAAATAACAGCTTTCGAATGGGGACAACACAGCACGCCCAAAACAGGCTCTCGGGTAAGAGCCGAGACCANTAACCACCAAAGCTCTCGGCTAAGATAAGGAAAGTGGCCAAATGAGGCTCACGGCTAAGGCAAAAGACAGCTGACAAGACCCATGACCAAAGGCAACCAGAGGGGCAACGAGTGAGGCTCGCGGCCAAGGCAACAAAGAACCTAGAAAAGAACCACCAATGACTACCATGCTTCCCTGACAAACATAAGAGGATAACTAAAGTGATTATAATTTTTGGGATGACAAACTTGATTCATCAATAACATTCAAGCCAAGCAAGCCTAGCAAGAAGGACCAAATCACACCAAACGACCTCCAATAGGCCTCACGGGTAAGGACCAAAAGGGGAGGCTGATTCAACTACATCACAAACCCACGCCTAGGCACCAAGCAAACATCAAATTGCGACCTTATAAACTGCCAAACCAATCCATCAAAGACCAAATAACAGCTTTCGAATAGGGACAACACAGCACGCCCAAAACAGGCTCTCAGGTAAGAGCCGAGACCAACAAAAATCAAAAGAAACTAAGCCATCTCTCGGTTGGGGGCCAAACAAAGCAAACCGAACTCCCAATTAAAGCCAAACAAAGTCGCAGCTGGAGTTCAAACTCAGCTTACAACAAAAGGGTAGAAAACATTTACATATCCTCAAGACAACAAAATACAGAACTAACGCATGTTTTACACAATAACAGCTATGGAACTCTTCCAAATCAACATAAATCCATTCACCACATGTATATTTAAGCCAAGACATCTGTGGGATGCCAAAACCGAGCCCAGCAGGGGCCAAAACCGAACCTAAGAAGAATCAAAACCACACCCAGCAGTNTTGGGGGCCAAACAAAGCAAACCGAACTCCCAATTAAAGTCAAACAAAGTCGCAGCTGGAGTTCAAACTCAGGTTACAACAAAAGGGTAGAAAACATTTCCATATCCTTAAGACATCAAAATACAGAACTAACGCATGTTTTACACAATAACAGCTGTGGAACTCTTCCAAATCAACATAAATCCATTCACCACATGTATATTTAAGCCAAGACACCCGTGGGATGCCAAAACCGAGCCCAGCAGGGGCCAAAACCGAACCTAAGAAGAATCAAAACCACACCCAGCAGTATTAAAATCCAGGCTTCCACAAAAAAATAGAGTTCTAGCCATTTCAAGCCAAAACCGAGACTCCAAACCAAGCCAAAATCGAGCCCAACCAGGGGCCAAAACCAAGTCCAGCAATATTAAAATCCAGGCTTCCATAAAAAATTAGAGTTCAAGCCATTTCAAGTCAAAACTGAGACTCCAAACCGAGCCAAAACCGAGCCTCCAAACCCAGGAATAACCTGCATGTCTAAATATTCCAAGCATGAAACAATTTCAANCCAAACCGAGACTCCAAACGGAGCCAAAACCGAGCCTCCAAACCCAGGAATAACCTGCATGTCTAAATATTCCAAGCATGAAACAATTTCAACAGATATTTGAACAGGGGAGATGCCTCACGAGGAGCTAAATCAAGCCCTCAAAACAAGCTACAGAGCTTTCCAAATTAAATAAATTTTCTCATAGCATACATTTCAAGTAAAAGAAAGCCGCAGGAGCTAAACCGAGCCCCCACATATGTATAAAAAGTAAAGTGAATTCTCTAGCATTCATTTTAAGCAAGAGCAAGCCATAAGATGCCAAAGCCGAAACCCCCTAGTATGCATGAAAGACCAAATAAATTCTTCAATATCTCATGTTAAACGAAAGATAAATGAAAAGTTTCACAATACACATCCNAGAGCTAAACCGAGCCCCCACATATGTATAAAAAGTAAAGTGAACTCTCAAGCATTCATTTTAAACAAGAGCAAGCCATAAGATGCCGAAGCCGAAACCCCCTAGCACGCATGAAAGACCAAATAAATTCTTCAATATCTCATGTTAAACGAACGATAAATGAAAAGTTTCACAATACACATCCCAACATGCTTGCAAGAGGAGTAGAAATTATTCCAAAGCCATGCTTTAGTTATCCAAATCGCTGCCAACATAAATATGATATGATAAACAGAAAACATGACATATATCCACCACTTTAAGCAAATATCCAAGTNTTTGCAAGAGGAGTACAAATTATTCCAAAGCCATGCTTTAATTATCCAAATCACTGCCAACATAAATATGATATGATAAACAGAAAACATGTCATATCTCCACCACTTTAAGCAAATATCCAAGTCTAATTCCTAACACATGCTCACATTTCCATTTCTAAATGCTTGAGTACCAAGTATTTCAAAGAAAGTATAAGTTTGATATCATATAAGCATGCTGCACTATCCACTTAACTGAGCAAGAGGAGGCTCGACAGAGAGAAAACCACGAGAGAGCAAGGCACCGAAGAAAGGAGGGAAGAAGAGGTACCTTCTTAATGCAAATGTAAAGCACCGCAACACAAGAAACCACCTCAAAGAGATGCTCTCACAGAAATCTCCTTCCCAAACTTCTCTCACAGCCAAAATCTCTACTTCTCTCTTCATTTGCAAACTTTTTCAACAACCCCAAAACCCCAAAAGAAACTATATTTATAGGCAGAAAAGAGAGGAGAAGAGAAAGAAGAAAACCCAATCCACCCACGGTACTCGAATCGGGCCAAAGAAGAAAAGGACGCATTCCCTGCTCACAGAGGGCGAAGCAATCGAAACATCTAGGACTAAGTGGCAAGCCTAGTAGCAGCGACGAAAGTATCGGGAAGAAGAGAGAATTTGTCATTCAAGTGTACCAGGGAGCCAGCTTCCCAGAGTCAAACTACCAAGGATAGAAAAAGCACAGCTTGGGGAGACTGGCACGGCTTCGGGAAGGAGGGCCGCGGGCAGAAACTGTTGGGCAAGGACGAATGAGAAACTAACTTTCTCTTGCATGGAGGAGGAGAAGCTCGGTTGGCTCGAGACCGAGAAAGGGAAAGGCCAGGCACGCGAACGGGAGAGGGNGAAGGAAGAGTTATCAATTTTGTTTCGTAGAAAAGTATGTTTTTGCTTGAAAAGGGTTTATCAAAACTAATATTTTTTTTTAGAATTTTCGTTGTCCACGAGTCGATTAGACTGTCGGGCGTGGGATTGCCAATCATCTGAGAAGGTTCGAGCCAACTCCCGCTAGACTTATGTCGTTGAAGGATACAGTTATCCTATTGTTCATCAAATGTCTGGATCTTGATGTTATAGGATAGGACATCTTTCTTCTCTATCTTCGGTGTGCCTTTATCATCAACACCGTATGACCCAAAACGACTACTTGCAACCTTGCTTGATAGTTTCACGTATAGCAAAAGGCTATACGTGGACACTTATGCATTGGACATAAGCATCGAAAACCGAATCAAGAAGCAAGGAAAAGAAAAGAACAAAAATGGGGTGAGAGAGAGGAGGCACTGATCCATCTAAAACACCGAAAAGGAGAATAGATCAGTCCTCAAAGCTCGTGAAAAAAAAAGACTTGAAAAGAGAAACCCGAAGATCCTTGAATCAATCCGAAATGGATATCACTTTCTCACTTTTAGAATTGGACCAATTCGAGTCAAAATGACTTCCTAACGTCGGTATCCAAACCCCAAAGACATCTTTTATGAATTTAATTCACCCCAACTAAATGCTTTTCCAAAAATAGGGTTTAAAGTCTCCCAAACTTCAAAAGAAAATGATCTCGGGGAAACCACTACCAACATTTCCAAACTCATGCCGAAATCAAAATTCTCCCACTTTCGAATTAATAGATAGCCTCGTGTATCGAATAAGCATAAAATTTTCCCACAGAATCTAAATAAATGCTCAAGGCCGGGGCCAATAAAGAAGAGAAAGCAACCACCAAAGCTCTCGGCTAAGATAAGGAAAGTGGCCAAATGAGGCTCACGACTAAGGCAAAAGACAGCTGCCAAGACCCATGACCAAAGGCAACCAGAGGGGCAACGAGTGAGGCTCGCGGCCAAGGCAACAAAGAACCTAGAAAAGAACCACCAATAACTACCATGCTTCCCTGACAAACATAAGAGGATAACTAAAGTGATTATAATTTTTGGGATGGCAAACTTGATTCATCAATAAGATTCAAGCCAATCAAGCCTAGCAAGAAGGACCAAATCACACCAAACGACCTCCAATAGGCCTCACGGGTAAGGACCAAAAGGGGAGGCTGATTCAACTACATCACAAACCCACGCCTAGGCACCAAGCAAACATCATATTGCGGCCTTATAAACTGCCAAACCAATCCATCAAATACCAAATAACAGCTTTCGAATGGGGACAACACAGCACGCCCAAAACAGGCTCTCGGGTAAGAGCCGAGACCAACAAAAATCAAAAGAAACTAAGCCATTTCTCGGTTGGGGGCCAAACAAAGCAAACCGAACTCCCAATTAAAGTCAAACAAAGTCGCAGCTGGAGTTCAAACTCAGGTTACAACAAAAGGGTAGAAAACATTTCCATATCCTTAAGACATCAAAATACAGAACTAACGCATGTTTTACACAATAACAGCTGTGGAACTCTTCCAAATCAACATAAATCCATTCACCACATGTATATTTAAGCCAAGACACCCGTGGGATGCCAAAACCGAGCCCAGCAGGGGCCAAAACCGAACCTAAGAAGAATCAAAACCACACCCAGCAGTATTAAAATCCAGGCTTCCACAAAAAAATAGAGTTCTAGCCATTTCAAGCCAAAACCGAGACTC
Source organism: Phalaenopsis hybrid cultivar (assembly GCA_002079205.1). Taxonomy (NCBI): domain Eukaryota; kingdom Viridiplantae; phylum Streptophyta; class Magnoliopsida; order Asparagales; family Orchidaceae; genus Phalaenopsis; species Phalaenopsis hybrid cultivar. Next base: position 109,749 of record JXCR01129792.1, read on the forward strand.
CAAACCAAGCCAAAATCGAGCCCAACCAGGGGCCAAAACCAAGTCCAGCAATATTAAAATCCAGGCTTCCATAAAAAATTAGAGTTCAAGCCATTTCAAGCCAAAACCGAGACTCCAAACCAAGCCAAAATCGAGCCCAACCAGGGGCCAAAACCAAGTCCAGCAATATTAAAATCCAGGCTTCCATAAAAAATTAGAGTTCAAGCCATTTCAAGCCAAAACGGAGACTCCAAACCGAGCCAAAACCGAGCCTCCAAACCCAGGAATAACCTGCATGTCTAAATATTCCAAGCATGAAACAATTTCAACAGATATTTGAACAGGGGAGATGCCTCACGAGAAGCTAAACCAAGCCCTCAAAACAAGCTACAGAGCTTTCCAAATTAAATAAATTTTCTCATAGCATACATTTCAAGTAAAAGAAAGCCGCAAGAGCTAAACCGAGCCCCCACATATGTATAAAAAGTAAAGTGAACTCTCAAGCATTCATTTTAAACAAGAGCAAGCCATAAGATGCCGAAGCCGAAACCCCCTAGCACGCATGAAAGACCAAATAAATTCTTCAATATCTCATGTTAAACGAACGATAAATGAAAAGTTTCACAATACACATCCCAACATGCTTGCAAGAGGAGTAGAAATTATTCCAAAGCCATGCTTTAGTTATCCAAATCGCTGCCAACATAAATATGATATGATAAACAGAAAACATGACATATATCCACCACTTTAAGCAAATATCCAAGTCTAATTCCTAACACATGCTCACATTTCCATTTCTAAATGCTTGAGTACCAAGTATTTCAAAGAAAATATAAGTGTGATATCATATAAGCATGCTGCACTATCCACTTACCCGAGCAAGAGGAGGCTCGACAGAGAGAAAACCGCGAGAGAGCAAGGCACCGAAGAAAGGGGGGAAGAAGAGGTACCTTCTTAATGCAAATGTAAAGCACCGCAACACAAGAAACCACCTCAAGGAGATGCTCTCACAGAAATCTCCTTCCCAAACTTCTCTCACAGCCAAAATCTCTACTTCTCTCTTCATTTGCAAACTTTTTCAACAACCCCAAAACCCCAAAAGAAATTATGTTTATAGGCAGAGAAGAGAGGAGAAGAGAAAGAAGAAAACCCAATCCACCCACGGTACTCAAATCGGGCCAAAGAAGAAAAGGACGCATTCCCTGCTCATAGAGGGCGAAGCAACCGAAACATCTAGGACCAAGTGGCAAGCCTAGTAGCAGCGACGAAAGTATCGGGAAGAAGAGAGAATTTGTCATTCAAGTGTACCAGGGAGCCAGCTTCCCAGAGTCAAACTACCAAGGATAGGAAAAGCACAGCTTGGGGAGACTGGCACGGCTTCGGGAAGGAGGGCCGCGGGCAGAAAGTGTTGGGCAAGGACGAATGAGAAATCAACTTTCTCTCGCATGGAGGAGGAGAAGCTCGGTTGGCTCGAGACCGAGAAAGGGAAAGGCCAGGCACGCGAACGAGAGAGGGAAGGGAGGCAGAGCTCGGGTGCGTGAGTGTAGGGATTTAGGGCTTAAAGAGGAAAGAAAGAATTTGGTTTTATATAAATTAATATACATATATATATACACACTAAATCATATGTGATTTATTCACGCGCGGTGTCGTAACAAAATGGGTGTCCTCCTTAGGCAAAATCAACGTTTCGGACGCGCCGGTGCAGTCCATTTTGTCATTCGGGGTCGCTCGGACGACGTCGTTGGCAATCAGGTCAAAAACGCGTCAAAATTCAAATTTTACGAAGTTTCGACTCGCGATTGATTGTTTCAAAAAGTTTATTCGAGTCTTCGACAGATAACAGTGCAAGCGATGTGAATTGTAGCGATCGGACGCGTCGATTCTCCGAATTGCGAAGTTTGTGGGCGCGAGAGGTGCAAATTGTGCAAAAGGCCACCCTAAAGCTTAAAGGTCCTATAGAGACTCCTTTTAAGTTCCCTCATGTTGGTTTCACCCTTCTAAGCGCTAGAAGTCGATACCACACACGCGAAACCACAAAAGAGTACAGAAGCGGGTTGAATTTCTAAAACGAGGTGGGTTCTATTTCTAAGGTTCTAAGATAGTCAAAGGGAGATCCCTAAGGCTAGATCCTAAACCCTAAGAGGAAGACTAGACCTCACCAAAAATGAGGTCAACTGCCTCACATGCCACTCTCCCTAAGTAAGAGGAACTACACATTCATCTCTGAAAAATGTTCGGATCTTTGTAGTATGGCGACAACTCAATTACATTAGATATTATAGTCTCTTGATAGATCAATATCATAGGATTTACCATTAATCCTCTAGGTGATTTTGAATGGACCATCAAATGTAGGGTTGAGTTTTCCAAATGAACAGATAGGAAACATCTCCTTCACCTTGATCTATACTAAATAACTTTCCTTGAAGACCATACCATTCCTAGCTTATTAGCCTACTTTTGATACTTATGTTCTACTTTGACAATTTCCTTCCTCACAAGCTCATGTACAGTCAAAAATCTCTTTGACTCGGCCTCAACATCCATGCTAATGTCAGTATCTAACAGTACTGGCACTAACCCAAAAGGAGTAAGAGGGTTCTGTCCCTACACAATCTAAAATGGAAAGTAATAGTAGATTGACTAGTGAACTAGTTATAAGCAAACTCAACCTGAAAAACACTAATTTCAAATATTTGATGTTCTTTTCCAAAAAACATCTGATGAGGTTTTCCAAATTATGATTCATCACTTGTATTTGTTATTGTTTATAGGTGTTGAACTAAATTGAAGCTTTGTATCCAACTTATCCCATAAATTTTTCAAAATTTGCTGAGAGATTTCACATCCTTGACTAGAGTGATAGTCCGAAGTACATAATGAAGATGGATATTCTCCCAAAGGTATAATTCTATAATATGTAATACTTTTATTGTCTTATGATAAGTAACAAAGTGTGTCATCTTAGAGAAGCAGTCTATTACTATCATAACAAAATCCTTGATCTATTTTGCTCAAGATAAGCCCACCACAAAATATATGCTCATTCAATCAAGGTGACTCTAGAATGGAAAGGATAACGTATAGACATTTTTTTTCCTCGAGTCTTACCGAAATGACATACTATGCACTAGTTGACATATTCCTTCACATCTCGTACCAACCTAACCAATAGAAATTCTCTTTCACCAAAACAAAGTTTCGTTCCTACCAAAGTATTTGATCATCCCTCCATTGCGAGGGATGCACAATTTATTCTGGTAAAACAAATAACTATCTCATATGCGGAGCTATTTGTATGATCTTTCATGACAATAACCCACTTCTCCTGAATTAATCAGTGGAATACAAGTTTTTTAACACTTCAAAATCAACTACTATGAACTGCATAATAATTATTTTGTGCCTTGAGCTTAATTTGTTTTTTAAGAATTTCAGGGTCACTTGGATAGTGCAAAGATTCAACCCATTCACTAGCATAGAATAATTCTGGTGGTCGAGTGCTCACGCTACAGCATAAAGCATTTTATCATAAGTAAAATAGTATATTCAGGACTTTTTCGATGTATCACTAAAGAAAGCAATATAGTATCAAGCTTGACTCAACATAGCTACAATTCCTACATTGGAGTCATTGCATTCCACCTCGAGCATCTGTTTCAAGTTTCGAAGGGCTAAGAAAATAAATTTGAATAACATGTTTCTTTAAAGTTTCAAATTTAGCCTATGCTTCATTCGAAAAAGTGAATAAGTCTTATTTGAGGTGTTCTATCAAGGACACCACGATTAAGCTGAAATTCCTAATAAATCTCTTATAAAACGAAGTTAGTCCCTGTAAGTGATGTACATTAGCCACAACCTTCATTAAGTTCATATCAATACAAACTGTTAAAACAATATAGCTAATCTATAAAATAAATTCCACATAATTAACATAGGTGTTGCATGTTCCTCCTTTGAATGACTATATATCAAGATGTCGTCGAAATACACAACCTCAAACTTTCCTATGAATATTTTTAAAATTTGATTCATTAACCTCATATAGATACTCATCTACTTCATTTCGAGTCATGAAAATAATTTTCTACTCATCTCATTGCTCGCCCTCGTCTACAGGTACCTACTATGTAATCGACCTTGGAAGAAATGCCAGTTCAATGAATCTTATACAAAAAGATGTCAATCTTGGGATTAAAAATCAATATTTGATGGTATCCTTGTTCACTGTTTTACTATAAATGCACATTTGTCACAACCCATTCTTCTTGGGCATTAGCAAAACCAGTATGACACACCCAGAGCCATCAGATTTAACTTTTTCAATAGCTTTTCATACTTTGTTGATCAACATCGAATGCACAGGTCGGCTAGGAAGACTGATCCTAAGAGGTATATAATATGTTGATTCTCTCATAGGATTGACAATCCAAGTGTTATACTATTAGTCAAAAAATTAAGAAAACCCTCTAATAGAAGTTGCATTGCCCCAAGTATCAAACCCTCTGTCTCACTGCCCTCCAAAATTATCAAGGCCAATCTCATTGACGCCTCTTTCATAGCCTGTAGAAATGAAAGATTAGGTACTCTAACTCTCATTTTTGTTTGAGTATCTATCACTACTAACTCCAACATCAAAAAAACAATATGCTTCCCGTCTTTAATAAAAGAGTAATTACTTCATGACCATCATGAAGTGTACCCTAAAATTATGCAATTAGAGACGTTCCTCTGTGCAATCGTCGATTTTTCCACGTCGAGTCGGACGCCTCGCTTGGATCTTCCAAGAAAGCCTTAACATCATTGAAGCATGCAATGAGGCACACTTTGCCATAGATTT
>JXCR01129792.1:114993-135095 GCA_002079205.1 Phalaenopsis hybrid cultivar
TCATGTACAGTCAAAAATCTCTTTGACTCGGCCTCAACATCTATGCTAATGTCAGTATCTCACAGTACTGGCACTAACCCAAAAGGAGTAAGAGGGTTCTGTCCCTACACAATCTAAAATGGAAAGTAATAGTGGATTGACTAGTGAACTAGTTATAAGCAAACTCAACCTGAAAAACACTAATTTCAAATATTTGATGTTCTTTTCCAAAAAACATCTGATGAGGTTTCCCAAATTACGATTCATCGCTTGTATTTGTTATTGTTTAAGGTGTTGAACTCAATTGAAGCTTTGTATCCAACTTATCCCATAAATTGTTTCAAAATTTGCTGAGAGATTTCACATCCTTGACTGGAGTGATAGTCCGAAGTACATAATGAAGATGGATGTTCTCCCAAAGGTATAATTCTACAATATGTAATACTTTTATTGTCTTATGACAAGTAACAAAGTGTGTCATCTTAGAGAAGCAGTCTATTACTATCATAACAAAATCCTTGATCTATTTTGCTCAGGATAAGCCCACCACAAAATATATGCTCATTCAATCAGGGTGACTCTAGAATGGAAAGGGTAACGTATAGACATATATTTTTTCCTCGAGTCTTACCGAAATGACATACTATGCACTAGATATCATATTGCTTCACATCTCGTACCAACCTAGCCAATAGAAATTCTCTTTCACCAAAAAAGAGTTTCATCCCTGCCAAAGTATTTGATCATCCCTCCATTGCGAGGGATGCACAATTTATTCTGGTAAAACAAAAAACTATCTCATGTGCGGAGCTATTTGTATGATCTTTCATGACAATAACCCACTTCTCCTGAAAATGTTAATCAGTGGAATACAAGTTTTTTAACACTTCAAAATCAACTGCGATGAACTGCAAAATAATGATCAATAAATAGTGATAGGTTATTTTGTGCCTTGAGTTTAATTTGTTTTTTAAGAATTTCAGGGTCACTTGGCTAGTGCAAAGATTCAACCCATTCACTAGCATAGAATAATTCTGGTGGTCGAGTGCTCGCGCTACAACATAAACCATTTTATCAAAAGTAAAATAGTATCTTCAAGACTTGTTCAATATATCACTAAAGAAAGCAAAATAGTATCAGGCTTGACTCTACATAGCTACAATTCCTACATTGGAGTCATTGCATTCCACCTCGAGCATTTGTTTCAAGTTTTGAAGGGCTAAGAAAATAAATTAAATAACATGTTTCTTTAAAGTTTCAAATTTAGCCTATGCTTCATTCGACAAAGTAAATAAGTCTTATTTGAGGAGTTCTATCAAGGACACCACGATTAAGCTGAAATTCCTAATAAATCTCTTATAAAAAGATGTTAGTCCATGTAACTGATGTACATTAGCCTCAACCTTCATTAAGTTCATATCAATACAAACTGTTAAAACAATATAGCTAATCTATCAAATAAATTCCACATAATTAACATAGGTGTTGCATGCTCTTCCTTTGAATGACTATATATCAAGATGTCGTCGAAATACACAACCTCAAACTTCCCTATGAATATTTTTAAAATTTGATTCATTAACCTCATAAAGATACTCATCAACTCCATTTCGAGTCATGAAAATTATTTTCTACTCATCTCATTGTTCGCCTAGTCTACTGGTAACTACTATGTGATCGATCTTAGAAGAAATGCCAGTTCAATGAATCTTATACAAACAGATGTCAATCTTGGGATGAAAAATCAATATTTGATGGTATCCTTGTTCAATGTTTTACTATAAATGCACATTTGTCACAACCCATTCTTCTTGGGCATTAGCAAAACCAGTATGACACACCCCGAGCCATCAGATTTACCTTTTTCAATAGCTTCTCATACTTTGTTGGTCGCATCGAATACACAGGTCGGCTAGAAGACTGATCCTAAGAGGTATATAATATGTTGATTCTCTCATAGAATTGACAATCCAAGTGTTATACTATTAGTCAAAAAATTATGAAAACCCTCTAATAGAAGTTGCATTGCCCCAAGTATCAAATCCTCTGTCTCACTGCCCTCCAAAATTATCAAGGCCAATCTCATTGACGCCTCTTTCATAGCCTGTAGAAATGAAAGATTAGGTACACTAACTCCAATTTTTGTTTGAGTATCCATCACTACTAACTCCAACATCAAAAAAACAATATGCTTCCTGTCTTTAATAAAAGAGTAATTATTTCATGACCATCATGAAGTGTACCCTAGTGTCTAAAATTATGCAATTAGAGACGTTCCTTTGTGCAATCGTGGATTTTTCCACGTCGAGTCGGACGCCTCGCTTGGATCTTCCAAGAAAGCCTTAACATCATTGAAGCATGCAATGAGGCACACTTTGCCATAGATTTCACAAGGCATCCATCCCGTATTGAATTATTTAAATGTTTATATGCTTGGACCCACGAGCTCTCATCTCTCACTTACGCAATGGGCAACGTCGCCTACTGCACCAAACTACATCACTTACACCAATGTCGTCTGATCTTTCTACCATCGACATCGTCACAGCCACATCATGCTTCATTTGAAGCTACAAACTTCCTTCTCCCATCTCCCACAAGTCTCCAATCTCCCTCTCATACCCTAGGACCACCACCTACTGCACCGGACAACAAAACTGACACCAATATTGATGTTGAGATAGCGGCAGCCAACCACAGTTGTTTTGTTCGAACATGCACACTTCTGTCTCCTTCTATTTGTTGATTTGATATCCTCCTCCCACTCTTAATTAATTTTTTATGTGAATCCATAGATTTTTTGTTGTTTCAACAAATTAATATATTCTTGTTATTTTTCGAGTTAAAGCTCACAATTTGTTTGATTAATTTTATTACTGGATGTTTTGTTAGGCATTGTAGGGTCCTCACAGTATATAGTGTAAACATTTACTCTTTATTGTGGTCTCTTTTATAGCATTCTTATACATGAGGATAATATAACTGATTTAATTCTATGATTTCTTTTATGTTTTATGGTTTTTGAGTTGATAAAGAAGAAAATTTAAGTGTAAATTGGTAAATTGATAAGAGCAAGATATTGCATTTGGTATGCATCATTCCATTCTACATTTTTTATGCTTTCCTATCACTCCTGCATCTCTCCTCCGCTTTTGTTTTTTTTTCTCTTCTTTTCTTCTGAAATCTTCTATTCTTCATTGAAGTTGATTTTGGCACCTTTTGGCACTTGGGAAAATATTTAGTTTATCAATCTTGAAGAAGTAAAGATATGCTTGTTTAATAAGACAAAAAAAGCATGAAAGCTAAGAAAACTGCATAATTATATTCTTAGGTCCAATAATTTTCACTGAATTTTAAATATGCTCTCATAAGTTTGAATGCTTATAATCACTTTCCCGTGGATTGAGTTTCTAAATTTCAGGGTTAAATTTTAACATTTGCATGATTTTTAAACTTCCAATTTACTTGAATTTTAAAANCGTCGTCTCATAAGTTTGAATGCTTATAATCATTTTCCCGTGGATTGCGTTTCTAAATTTCAGGGTTAAATTTTAACATTTGCATGATTTTTAAACTTCCAATTTACTTGAATTTTAAAACAAAATTTATATTTCATAACTTTTTAAGTTTTGTGAAAAATGGCTGGAAGCAAGGAGAAATCCACATTCACCAATCAAAAAGATCCTGCGTGGAGGCATAGTGAGCATGAAGGAAGTTGATGATAGAGGCAACAATAAAACATATTTTCTTAAAATGCAAATATTATGACAAGATAATTAAAAGAGGTGCTACAAGCATGAAGGAACACTTCTCCCGTTCACATAAAATTGTTGCTCATGTGTTAATGTGTTAGTTGTCAAAGAGAAAATCCAATATTATATATAAAAGTCAATGATGTCAAAGCATCTTTCAAAGCAACCGTTTGATTATATAATTGATGTCAGCTCTTAATATGTGAATAAGGACAATGCTAATGATTCATCATCTCCAAAACCAATACCTAGTATAGTACAAGAGGTCCCTTAGATAAATATATGATGAATGTTAATGATAATAGAGATCAATGAGAGGGGATAGATAAAGCTCAAAATATGCCTCCAAAGCATGTTAGAGGGGCACACAAACGTGTTTGCATTAAAATTGGGACGTTTCTTTTTATAATAATGATCTTTCATTCAATGTGGCAACATCTTATCATCCATTCTATCGGTGCATATGGTTGAGGCTTGAAACCTCCATCTATGTATGTCTTGAGGGCATGGTTATTGACAAAGGAGTTAATTAATACAAAGAAAAGCAAAGAAGAGAAAAAAAGGACCTAGAATCAAGCTGGAGTAACAATCATGTCTGATGGGTGGTCAGACATAAAAGATAGAAGCTTTTTTAACATTCTAATCAATAATCCATATGACATTATTTTCTTAAATTTGTAGAAGTACCTAGTATATTAGTGCATTACTTGATAGAGTAGTTGAAGAAATTTAAAAAGCATTTCATAGTTCAAATTATGACAGATAATACAAGTGCTTATAGGGCAAATAAAAATAAATTGATGGATAAAAGAAAACAATGACATTGGATATCTTGTGTTACACATTGCATAGACTTAAAAATATAAAACATGAATTTTAATTTGAAAAATTTATCAAACATGTGTCAAAACTCACACTTGATGATAAAAATTAATTGATAGCACGTCAACATGATAATTCACATATAACTTTTAAAAAATAAATTTTAATAAATATAAGAATTATTTTATTTGTATTTACTTCACAGGCAACCAAACAAACTCAGATATTTTGAATACATTGTTTTCTATTTTAATTTATATGCATATAACCAAACAGGTAAAATAATTCTCATGTATTTACTTTACAAAAAACCAAACAACCTTCAGTTACATAATACACTGCAATTATAATACACAGCATTTCCTTGTACTCGACAATTTTCTTACAAACAACCAAACAAGCACTAAGAATAAAACTAATTTTTCTATATTATCCTTTTCGTTCAAGTATTAAGATACTCTGTCATTTAAAGGAGAAATGAAAAATCACCGTTTAATAACATCTTAGCCTATATTTAAAAGTATCTGCTCGAGAACATGATTTCGTTTCCATGGGAGGAAGACTTACTTTAATTAAAAGTGCTCTTTCTTCTCTTCCCATTTATATTTTGCAAACAGACATATTTGTAATCTCATTAAAAGAGAATTTAACAAATTTTTCAGGACATCTATTTACTCAAAAATAAATCCATCGAGCTTTTAGGAATTATCAATGTAAACCTCGGGAAGAAGGTGACTTGATTAATAAATATTTAATGAATTTGGCCAAAACCTAAACTTATAAATTATGACAGACCTTTGGTAACGACTACAGCCTTTTGGGCTGATTTCTTGATTATTAAATATTGCAAAGATAATCATCCTTGCTTAGGTTTTGCTAACTAGAATGATACTCCCACATGGAAAAGACATTGTAACATTAAATGGTTTGTTGAATAGTTTACTCAATGGGGTTTTGGTAAGGCTGATGTATTATTTCGGAAAGATCAAGGTTACGTATGAGATCTATTGAAATGTTGTTTTCTTCCAATACTATAGATTCTATTAGGGTGAATAACTTTATTTGTGATAATTCTTGGAACCTTTCTTTACTGCATAATGCTATTCTTGATTCTACCGTTAACCTTAATAAAAAAGTTACCATAGAGTTGGAATCTAAAGATCATACTCACTTTAAGATTTCTTCTTCTGAAGAATTACCTGCTAAATATGTTTGACACCACATCAGACATAAAAATAGGCTAACAATGTGCATAAACTTATTTGGAATAATGTGATCTCTGATACAACAAAATAATATATTATTTTTAAGTATATATTTTATGTTTATTTTCAGTGATATTGCAATTTAAAGAATGATATTTTCATGTTTTTGCTGCAGGTATATCAATTGTAACCATTTGAAGCCAAAGTAGTAAAAAGCATGAAATTTGAAGCCAAAGCAGTGAATTTTAGGAATTCTAGGGTCTGATGCACCAGATTGGCGCAAGAAGCATCATTTTACAGAGAGCTGACACCAGACGCGCCAGATTGACGCAAGAAGCGTCAACTGACAGAGAGTTGGCGCCCGAAGCGCAAAAACACAAAACAACGCGGAATTAAGCAAGTTGGCGCCAAATGCACCAGAGCCAGCGCAAGATGCGCCAGAAACGACTTTTTGGGGATTAAGGCGGTTCAAGACGAATTTTGAGCGAATTTTCAAAGGGACACTTGTTCTAAACACCCCTTGGAGAGATTCAATGCATTTAGACACTTTGAAAGATTCTTTTATGAAGAGATATGTCTCTTGGATCAATGTTATGTCTTTTGAATTCAAAAGTGTTGACTTTTGAATATAATTTTGGAGGGAATTTTGAATTCTTTTTTGAGGGAGACAATCTTTAATAAAAAAGAGGTTTTGGAAGAGAAGTGTGTGGCGTGTAAGAGGTGAAAAAGAGAGAGAGAAAGTCAAGAACTTGAAGATTTTCTTCAAGGATTGTAAGAGGAGAGAGAAGGTGAAAGATTTCTTCTTTATTACATTTCTAAGAAAGTATTGAGAGTGTTTGTAACCACGAAATTAAGGACCAAACTCTGGATTAGTCAATGTTATTTATGCACTCGGAAGAGGGTAAAAAATAGGATTGCTCCTATTTGACACAAAATAATTTATATATAAGAGACTTTGACTAATCAGAACATATTATCAAAATGGTTTGCAATTTGAGTAATGCTGAAAATAAAAATGAACATCATCACACACTTTTAAGAGATTATGTTGATCCTACAATAGATAAAATTCATTTGAGTATACAAAACCCTATTTTAGCTGTCAATTCGTTTGAGCTTAAACTTATTATTATCCAAACGGTACAAAACAATCAGTTTGGGGGAATACTAACTGAATATCCTAATTTACATCTTGCTAGTTTTCTAGAAATGTGTGCTACTTTTAAATAAGATGGAGTGTCAAATAATGTCCTCAGACATAGACTTTTTTCTTTTTCACTAAGGGATAAAGCTAAGATGTGGTTAAACTCGTTAGCACCTGGATCTATCAGAACTTGAGGAGATTTATCACAAAAATTTTTATTTAAATATTTCTCACTTTCAAAAGCTTCTAAGTTCAGAAACGATATTACATCTTTTTGTCAGTTTGAAGGAGAATCAATTTATGAAGTCTAGGAAAGATTTAAAGATCTTCTTAGAAAGTGTCCACACCACGGGTTGTCAGATTGGTTAATAATCCAAACTTTTTATAATGGATTGGTTAGATCTCTTAGATCGATAGTTGACGCTGTTGTTGGTGGATCATTAATGTCAAAACAATTTGATGAAGCATATTCTTTAATTGAAAAGATGACTACTAAAAATTTTAATGACCCTCTAGAAGGGTAAATCCAAAAAAAGTAGCTAGTATTCATAATTCTGATGCAATATCTATGTTAGCTGCCCAAATAGCTGCTACATCAAAGAAGATAAATCAATATGGAATGAATTATTCTCAGACATCACATGTGCTCGAGGAAACACATTGGAACAAATCATAGAATCTCAATCTTCTTATGAGACCTTAAATGTAATAAATAATCGTTCTAATAATCCTCATGTCAATTATTATATCATCCAAATTTTAGTTGGAATAACAATAACCATAATGCTGCAAAGCAGCAATGGGGAAACAACACTACGAACCCATCGGGAAACTCAAAAAATCAAGGAAATCTAACTTATATACCTTATTACCCTTCTGGTTTTAATAATTTGTAGAGTAAGGAGAAAATGTGGTCAACGAAAGAATTGATACTGCAAATGAGAAGCCAATTATAAAGTCAATGAGCTGCAATTAGAAACATGGAAAATCAATTGGGATGTATTGCTATTGCACTTAACAATAGACATCCAGGAGCGCTGTCTAGTAGTATTGAAGTAAATCCTAAAGATCAGAACAAATAGCAAATTAAGGCTGTTCAACTAAGAAGTGGAAAAGAATTGGAAAACACAGTTCATAAAAAAGTGGAAGTTGAAGTTGAAAAAGATGAGATGGAAAATGAAAAATCTGATAAAGATTTTCATTATAAGTCAAAATGTTATATTAAACTAATGAAAATCACTGTAGAAATATCACCACCTCCATTTCCTCAAAGATTGAAGCAGAAAAATTGAGATAACCAATTTTCAAAAATTTTTGAGATATTGAGAAAATTAACGATAAACATTTCATTTGTTGAACCTCAGAATAAATGACAAGCTATGTGAAGTTCATTGAGGATATACTTAATAAGAAAAAAAAGTTTGTAGATGATGAAACTGTTGCACTCAGTAAAGTGTAACGCTAAAAGTTAGAAGAGGTTTACTTAGAAACTGTCCACACCATGAAGATCCTGGAAATTTACAATTCATTGTGCTAATGGCGCAAAATTTTTTTTTAAAAAGCTTTATGTGATTTAGGAGTCCGTACTAATCTTATGTTTTTATCAATTTTCAGAAAGTTGGATTTATAACATATTTCACCTATAACTGTAACTCTTCAGTTACTTGAACGATCAATTACCTATTCTAAAGGAGTTATAGAAGATGTTTTGATAAAAGCTGATATATTTATTTTTCCTGTGGATTTTATTGTATCAGATATGGAGAAAGATAAGGAAATTCCTATCATTTTAGCAAGATCATTCCTTACCACTAGAAGAATTTTAATAAATGTGCAGAAAGGAGAACTAACTATGAGAGTTAGTGATCAAGAAGTTACACTTAAAATTGCAAAATCAATGAGATACACTGCAAAAGAGCAAGAGATTGAATGCTTCAGAATGGATATTAACGAATATTTAAACCATAAATATTTCAAGAAGACATTTAAAAAAGAATTTGAAAAGGAATATTTGGAATATCAAGATGAGGATAAAATTCAAGATGAATCTACGGAGGTAAAAAAGATTTGGATTATGTTTATAAGAAATTTGAAATATTAGACCCTACAGAAAGTAATAAGAATTTGATTTCATCTATTGAGAAACCAACTGAATTAGAACTGAAAACATTTTTAGGAGATTTATCTACATTACATTTTATATTAAAGATATATTATATTAAAGATATATCTACATTACCTTTTACAAGCGATATATTAAAGATTTTTCAAAAAATAAAAATCCTTTATGCTAAATTCTAGATAAAGATACAAAATTTGACTTTAACCAAGATTATCTTAAAACCTTTAAAACTTTAAATAAAAAATTAATCATTTCCTCCTGTGATTATGTAATGCACAAGCAACATTTCAAAGATGTATGATGTCAATTTTCAGTGATTTAATTGAAAAAGGGATTAAAGTATTTATAGATGATTTTCTGTATTTGAAACATCATTTAAAATATGTCTAAATCATTTAGAAAAAGTTCTAGAACGATGTGAAAAAACTAATCTCGTATTAAACTGGGAAAAAAGTCATTTTATAGTTGCAAGAGGAATTGCGCTTAAGCATAAACTTTCAGAAAATGGCATGGAAGTAGATCATGCAAAAATTCAGATTATATCAAACATACCTCCACCTACTACTATAAAAGAAGTTAGAAGTTTTTTGGGACATGCTAGATTTTACAGACAATATATTAAAAATTTTCAAAAAATGCAAACCCTTTATGCCAAATTCTATAAAAAGATACAAAATTTGACTTTAACCAATATTGTCTTAAAACCTTTGAAACTTTAAATAAAAAATTAATCATTACTTCTATAATTGTTTCACCTGATTGGGAGAAACCTTTTGAATTAATGTGTGATGCAAGTGATTATGCAATTAGAGTTGTTTTAGGGCGAGATATGATAAGATTTTTAAAGTCAAATACTATGTTAGTAAGACTCTTAATGACACTATAATTAATTATATCACTACTGAAAGAGAGCTATTAGTCATTGTTTATGCTTTTGATAAGTTTAGGTCATATCTGATTTGAGCTAAATGTGTTGTGCACACTAACCACTTGGCTATTAAATATTTAATTCAAAAGAAAAATGCAAAACCAAGATTAATTAGATGGATACTTATAATGCAAGAGTTTGATTTTGTAGTAGTTAATGGAAAAGTAATTAAATTGTTGATCATCTATTTATGCTAAGACAGGAAGAAATTCTTGATTAAAAAAAAAGAAATTAATAAAATTTTCCCTAATGAACAACTTTATGCTGTAAAATGATGGAAAATACTGTAGTATGTTGATATTGTAAATTATATTATTAGTGGTATTTTACCATATGGACTAACAAAATAACAGAAAAAGAAGTTCATTCATGATGCAAAATCTTATTTTTGGGATTATCATTATTTATATAAACAATGCAAAGATTTAGTAATGAGACGATGTGTCTTACAAAGAAATTCAAGAAATTATCCAAAAATGTCATGATTCTGAACTTGGAGGTCATTTTGGGAAGATAGAATTGTTCATAAAATTTTGCAATCTGAATTTTATTGGTCTACTCTATTTAAAGATGTTAATATATACATAAAAACATGTAATTGGTGTCAAAGAGTAAATAATATTTCGAAAAGAAATGAAATGTCTCTAAATTTTATTTTGAAAATTAAAATTTCTGATGCATGGGAATTGGATTTTATGAGATCATTAATCTCTTCATTTGGAAATGTTTATATATTGATTGCAGTAGATTATGTTTCAAAATGAATAGAAACAATCATTTTATTTTGATGTAATGCTTGGAGTGTTTCAAAATTTTTAATTAAAAATATTTTTACAAGATATGGAATGCCGAGAGTAATCATTACCGATGGTGAATCCCATTTTAGAAATGTAATAATTGCAATATTGATAGAAAAATATAATATAATACATAAAATTACAACTGTTATCATCCCCAGAATAGTGGTTTGGCAGAACTATCTAATCGTGAAATTAAAAGAATGTTCAAAAAGACGTGTGAACCCTAATAAAATGGATTGATCTGTTAGATTAGATACTGCATAATGGGCATACATGACAACTTATAAAACACCTATAGGAATGTCCCCGTATAAATTAATTTTTTGAAAGACTTGTCACTTACTAGTAGAATTGGAGCATAAAGCTTATTGAACTATTAAAAAATTCAATTTCAATTTGAAAAATTCTGATGAGAAAAGATTATTACAATTGAATAAGCTTGAAGAAATTAAGAATGAAGATAATGTTTGAATTTATAAGGAAAGAATAAAAAAATGATAAAAACAAAAGATAATAAAAAAAGAATTTGAACCTCGACTGGAAGTTTTATTATACAATACAAGATTAAAATTATTTCTTTGAAAACTAACGTCTAGGTGGAAATTGTCATTCAAAATTGTAAAAGTTTATCCCTATGGAACTGTTAATATTGAAGATCCCAAGACTAAAGGGATATTTAAAGTGAATTGGCATAGATTTAAACCATATTTTGATAGTCAACGACCAGTTTTTAAAGAGACTGTAATATTGGGTCACCCAGAATAAAGACTGGGAATGTCGGACTGACGACACTAAACCAAATGCTTTGTGGAAGACAACTCATATTTGTCATTGTTTATTTTGTTTTATGTTTTTGTTTGGAATATTTTATGTACATTTGTGCTTCTATAAATTTCGTATAATTGAGAAATTGACATTGAGAAAATATTTAAAAATATGTTTATTTACCTAATTATATGGAAGAATTGAGAATTTATTGGGTCAAAATTGAAATGGCAAAATTTTTTGGAACTGGCGCATGATGCTCCGGATGCGCCATATTCCAGAGAGCTGGCGCATGATGCGCTAGAATCGGCACATGAAGCGCCGCGGCGACGAAAATGTCTTAAAACGTTCCAAATGACAGTTGTTGGCGGGTTCTTTTCCTTATAACTCCCAAAAACTGATTCCAAAGCCAATTTTCGGGGGGGGGGGGGGGGGGAAGAGTTACTAGTTTTCTATTCCAATGGCATCTCACTCTAAAAATTCTGCTAGATTTGAAAGTTTCAACCGGAGAAAGTTCTTCAGTTTCGATGCGCAGAAGTTACATGATCGTGTTCTTGTGACGAAGAGGCTAATCAAAGAAAGGGGGTTTGTGAAAGAGGATTCAACGCACCGAATACTCGAGTATAAGAGATTATTGTGCGGAGACGTTGCGAAGTGCTTTGCCATACTACTGCCGCCGTAGTTGTCCCTATAGTGAAAGAGTTTTATGCAAATCTTCATGGAATCAACCAAGGAATTGTCTATGTGCGATGCAGGTTTGTGCAATTCACTCCAAGAATAAACGAGATGTTTATAATTGAAAATATGTCTATTTGTCACTACGCAAATTTTACCCCTACGAGAGATAATATGAATGAACTCTATCGATACCTTACGGATAAAAATGCAAATTGGAAGAGTAAAGATGATGAAAATGTAAGTTTTTCTTCATCATTGTTAAATCCTACTTCTAAGGCGTAGCATTTCTTTATTGCATCCAAATTACTTCTTATTATGAAAATTAGCAAGGTAACTAAGGAGAATGTTATTCTAAAGTATTGTACTCAAACTGGAAAACTTGTTAATATTGGAGCAATAATTGTGAACTCGGTTTTGGGTTTGATTGTCAATGAATCTGCAACTGGATTGGGGCATCCATCCACTATTTTCCTACTATGTAGTTAATCGCAAGTACCTTATAAGAGTTGGGAGAAAGTGTTTCTTCCTTGGAAACCGATGGATCTAGAAGTCTATTGTAACTGTATTAGAATGGGAGATGAGAATGATATGAATATGTCGATGGATCAAACATCCAAAAATTTGTCACCTATTCAGTCTTACTTCAGTTCGAACGTACTTTTGAAAAAGATTAAGAAGATAGAAAAAAAGGTACAGAACCTTATGTATGCAATTGGGAATGTTTCTGAAATGTTGGATCATTTGGATTGGAGACTGAAGGAACGTTTTGAACATACTGGTCGTATTGAAGATGGTTTTGTACGTATGTGTTGACCTCATTTTTTATTGAGGTCTAGTTTTTTCTCTTTAGTAGCTTAGTGCCTAGCTATAAGACTTTCTCGTTGACTACTCCTAGAGGACTAGAAAACGAACTCACCATTAAATATTCTACACTCTTCTTTGCTCAACTTGAAGTTGCACATAGATTTTAACATCTAGCACTTAGTATGTGGGGTCAATATGAGGGAGCTCAAGGAGAGTCTCCATAGGATGGTCAAGCTTTAGGACTAACCTTGGGAGGTCTGATCTTAGTTAGGCTAGCTTACACACACTACACATTCTCACACACCCCAAACTCTAAAACGACTTGCACTTGATTTGGGGTCTATTTGGGGCAGCTGCAACTTATTGACAATCTGCTGATAAGCAGCTGATTTGGAGAAGCTGTTGATTAGCAGCTGATCCGGATAAACTGACTGACTGTTTTGTTTCAGCTGGTGGAAAACAACTGAATCGCAGCTATTTCTGGAAAAATGATAATTTTACCTCTGTACATCAGCAATTAAATATTTATAAAACCGATAAGCCATCAACAATGATTTTATGAAACTAATTATATTAACTTATAGTTTAATATTAATTAATTAACTATTGATTATATATTAATTATATTAATTAATAATCACTAGAATTTTATAAATTAATTAAAATCAATATATAATATAATTTTCTTTATTAATTAATCATTGTACAGTTATATATTGATTTATCTAATTATAATTAATTTCAAAAACAATATTTATTTAATTAATTAGTACTAATCAATTAAATTAATAAAAAAAATAAACTTAAAATAAGGTTAAATTAAAGTTAAAATAAACTTAAAATAGAGTTAAATTAAAATTTAAACAATATTTATTTGATTAATCCCATTTTTCCCCTCTTTTCTCCTCCGTGAAACCCTTGTTTGCGCCTTCCCCTTCCTCTTCCCCTCCCATTTTCACATAAAGCAATCACCTTCGTGACCGAACCCTTGCGATGTCGGAGGAGCAGGCCGGCATGAGGTACGGCGAGCAGACTGCTTCGCCGAAGAAGCAACAATAGTGAGGTGGCACCGGCTGGAGCGGAGCAGCATGGGGTCTCCAGTAAAGTGTTCGTTGAGCAAGCGAGGTGGACGTTGAGCAAGTGAAGTGTTTGTTGAGCATGGGGTCGCCAGTGAAGTGGAGTGACGAACGAGAAAGGAGCGGAGTGGTTCCGTGACCAAGCGAGGGCAGGGGCGTAAAATAAGGGAGCGAACGCAGATAGCGAACGGCGACCGTGGGTATCCCCCCACGTTCAGCTTCTTATTAAAACACAAAACGCATTTTTCAGATAATCACCTGAAACATGCATAACAAACAGTGAGGCGGCGTTTTGAAAACGCCGCCTGCACTTATAAGCTGCCCCAAAAGGGCCCTTGGTCTCCTGACTCCTTTTAGAAAGTTCATATAAATGGACCCAAACCCCTATATATGGCTCTTATTGGTTTGACATGATTTCATGGCTTGCATACCCATCTTAGTCCAAAATCACCAAAGTACCAAGATACCCCTACAACCTTAATTTTTTGTCAAAAATCCTAAAAATACCCAAATTTGTCTAAAAGTCATTTCAAATCACTCACCACTACTTAAATTGACCAAAATTCACCAAAATCACCAAATTTCCAAAATACCCCCCAAATTACCCCNATGATAGCACTCAATCGAGGTCACACCTCTTCGGCAAAGGTATTGAACTCTCCCCTTAAACCGAGCTTCTTTTAATTCTCCATGCTCATAGACTCGATTTAAGACTTGATTAACCGTATGGATATGTTCTCCTAGTCAAGACGAGTCGATAGTAACAAACCTCACTTAATTTGGTTAAGTATCGAGAGAGATATTAATGTATGAAGTTCGACGGTTCTCGGATTAGGGATTCGGGGACGATGAACGTTTGGTATTAAAGTAATTTTTAAATTATAATTATAAATGTTCATTTGAGTTAATTAGAGGAAGACGCAAAGCGATACGCAGCAGATTTTCACAGAAACCGAAATTTGGAAAAATTAAGGCGTTGGCGCCAGATGCGCCAAATTGGAGCATGAAATGCCAGTTTACAGAGAGTTGACGCATAATGCACCAGAATTTAAGCTAGAAGCGCCAAATTCCTGAAAACGCCAAATTGCCTAAAACACCACGAAATCGCGTAGTAAAACTCCATTTTTACTGCTTTGGTCGTCTCCTACCTCTTAAATTGTGACCTAGGGCTCCACATTGTGCGCGTTAGAGAAGATTTCAGAGGCACGATCTTAGATTTCATCTTCTCTTCGGAAAAGCTTCACTTTAACATAAAAATTTTTATTTTCACCATGGATTTTTCCTACATTATGGAAGATCCGAAATTTGGGATTTTTAATGGAAAAGTTTAAAGAAAACTCATGGTGAAAACTTTCTTACCAAATAATCTTACTGAGGAAGTTACATTTTTTATTTTGTAATTTATGTGGATTTTATTTGGATTTTCATAGAAATTTCAATGGCTCCACGAGTAAATAGAGGAAAGCCGACAGATGGTTTTGACGCGAGGAGATTTGTCAATTTCAAAGCCTAACATTGTTATAACACTCAAATGGAATCGAAAAAGTTGATCCAAGAACGGGCGTTTGCTAACCCAGGTGGCGAGACCGATAGATTGATCGTCGCCAGAAATTGAGAAAGATTTTGCTACTTCAATGCAGTAGCGATTGTGTCTATGAATCAAGAGTTTTATGCCAACTTGAGGATTACCACTGACGATCACATCCTTGTGAGAGGTAAGCAAGTTGAATTTTTTTATGGGCTAAATGTATTCCATTGTGAATACGCTACATTCGTGATGACTAATTCATCATTGGATGAAGTGATTGTTTTTCTTACTGATGGAAGAGGAGAATGGAAGATTAAAAATAATAAGAAGGTTAACTTCTCCACTTTCATGATGACTATTCAGTCAAAGGTATGACACAACTTCATCTATGCTAAATTATTGTCAATAAATCATCTGAGCGAAGTAACGAAGGATAGAGTTGTGTTAAACTTCTACATTCAGAAAATGAAGACAGTAGATATTGGTGCTCTCATAATTCATCATGCTCAGATTATAGCTAGTAGTGCTACAGCTAGTGGATTGGGTTTCCCTGCCCTAATTTTTATTTTATGTGAGCAATCAAGAGTAAAGTCCCATAGGCTGCAGCCACAAAATTCTATTGGGAAGTATACGATTCAAAGAGTATAATCATTTGTTGAGTCTAGAAGTTGAGATACTGATAGACCCTCTACATCAGCTGCAGGGGCCTCTACATCACTCTCTGCTTCACTTGAAATATTATGGAGCAGCTTATGATTCAACAAATGGCTATAGTTAACATGCAGAATCAGATTGGAAAAATTGGAGCAAGAAATGCTTATAATGATAAGTATAAGCAGAAGAGAGTTTACATGCATAGCACCCATAAGGGTTGAACATAAATGGAATCCCTCTGCTTCTGTTATGTTTCGATTATACCAATAATTGAGAAGAGAGCTCGAAATATTTATTGTAATTTAAAAAAGCAATTTATGTGAGAATCCTATTCAAATTTGATATTCTAGTTACTTAACCCATCATAGTGAAAAACTTGAGGTGAATGTTTCGATGATCAAGAGTTTGATTTTTATGGCGAGCCACTTTGACTGTCATATTCTAATAATTAAACCCATCAGATGAAATTGAACTTAAAATATTTCTCTTTGTGCTTGGAAGCACATTTTGCTCAACCTCAAGTGAGAAGATTGGTTGCACAACACGATTAAAAATCCTATGATTCTGATATAAATTAAAATAAATTTTCTTTTTCTTTTTCAGTTATTGAAACCGGAGATATTTGATTTCATTGAAAAAAATAATCTACATGATGCAATTCATGGAATGGTATGCTTCTATTGCTTTTACAAGATGAATGCACCAATTATTTTTGATATATCTGCAACATTGATAACGAGTCAATCTTAAAAGTTAAGTATTTTCTTATTTTGCTTAATCTCAAGAATTAACTATGTTTAGCAAGCCACCTTACTTACAAACCAATTTGTGCTTAGAAGGGAAATCCGCAAAGCAATTTTGGACTGAAAATTTTGCAGCATATACTGACTTTTTTATTATGCTAGAAGCTAAATGGGGGTCCGCGATCCAAAATGAATGCCTCACTAATTGATAGCGTGTTAAGAACTGGTAAATTGCGAGGCTGAATGCTTGAGCTTGTAGATTGAGAACCAAGAGTTAAGTCAATATTCTAGTAGGAACCGGTCTTTTTATATGGCAGAATACTTCTTTCCTATGAATGATAATGCAATTACTCCATGATAGATCTATTTACTGGTTTAACTAGGATGGCCTTTGAAGACCGATTATACTAAGGGTTGAACATAAATGGAATCCCTCTGCTTCTGTTATGTTTCGATTATACCAATAATTGAGAAGAGAGCTCGAAATATTTATTGTAATTTAAAAAAGCAATTTATGTGAGAATCCTATTCAAATTTGATATTCTAGTTACTTAACCCATCATAGTGAAAAACTTGAGGTGAATGTTTCGATGATCAAGAGTTTGATTTTTATGGCGAGCCACTTTGACTGTCATATTCTAATAATTAAACCCATCAGATGAAATTGAACTTAAAATATTTCTCTTTGTGCTTGGAAGCACATTTTGCTCAACCTCAAGTGAGAAGATTGGTTGCACAACACGATTAAAAATCCTATGATTCTAATATAAATTAAAATAAATTTTCTTTTTCTTTTTCAGTTATTGAAACCGGAGATATTTGATTTCATTGAAAAAAATAATCTACATGATGCAATTCATGGAATGGTATGCTTCTATTGCTTTTACAAGATGAATGCACCAATTATTTTTGATATATCTGCAACATTGATAACGAGTCAATCTTAAAAGTTAAGTATTTTCTTATTTTGCTTAATCTCAAGAATTAACTATGTTTAGCAAGCCACCTTACTTACAAACCAATTTGTGCTTAGAAGGGAAATCCGCAAAGCAATTTTGGACTGAAAATTTTGCAGCATATACTGACTTTTTTATTATGCTAGAAGCTAAATGGGGGTCCGCGATCCAAAATGAATGCCTCACTAATTGATAGCGTGTTAAGAACTGGTAAATTGCGAGGCTGAATGCTTGAGCTTGTAGATTGAGAACCAAGAGTTAAGTCAATATTCTAGTAGGAACCGGTCTTTTTATATGGCAGAATACTTCTTTCCTATGAATGATAATGCAATTACTCCATGATAGATCTATTTACTGGTTTAACTAGGATGGCCTTTGAAGACCGATTATACTAAGGGTTGAACATAAATGGAATCCCTCTGCTTCTGTTATGTTTCGATTATACCAATAATTGAGAAGAGAGCTCGAAATATTTATTGTAATTTAAAAAAGCAATTTATGTGAGAATCCTATTCAAATTTGATATTCTAGTTACTTAACCCATCATAGTGAAAAACTTGAGGTGAATGTTTCGATGATCAGGAGTTTGATTTTTATGGCGAGCCACTTTGACTGTCATATTCTAATAATTAAACCCATCAGATGAAATTGAACTTAAAATATTTCTCTTTGTGCTTGGAAGCACATTTTGCTCAACCTCAAGTGAGAAGATTGGTTGCACAACACGATTAAAAATCCTATGATTCTGATATAAATTGACATACCAATAATAAACCATACGGGGACATATGGTTTGAAGTACTTATTGTTATGGACGGAAGCTAAGTTTTACGAATGAACCACTTTGGATAAGATTTTCTAATAATCAAGCCCATCATTTGTTAAGGCGCAATTTTTCTACGCTTTCTCACAAAAAGATTCAATCAAAGTATGTTAAGCATGGGGCACAATAAATACAAATCCACATAAACTTATTTTATAAGTTTTTTAAACGCCACTCACTTTATAAAACTAATTAAGTTAATGCATCAAAAGTCTGACAATATCCATGAAAAACCTCATAAACAATTCAATTGAACACGAAGATGATGGCAGATAAAGAGCACAACATTAACAATGCACAAATTATGTACAAAACACCTTCAAAGAATCCTAAATTTGTCGAATCTCATTCATTTAACAAAATGGACTGCGTCAACGAACCTATAAAGCCAAAAAATCTTCAGAAAGAACACCCAATGAAGACAACAGACTATAAATGTGATGGCTCATGAGTCGGAGTTTTTATGCCTCAATCAAATTCAAAATTGTGAAAATTTTTATTGTTTGCAGGACAAACTACATTGACGCATCCAATATATCAAAAATACTAACAAAGGACTTTTCGCATCACTGAACTGTCACACAACAAAAATGATGAACTATAAACATGCAATCAGGCCTAAAAGAACTTCTTGAAGTTGAAACCACTTAAAACATCATCCATTCCCAAAATGTATAATAAGAATGCCTCTTGAGAGGTATAATTATCAAGAAATGATACCTCACGGTACTGAATCATCACAAAATGGAAACAACATATAATAAGCATGATATCATGCAAATTTGAATGAAAACCACTTAACCACCTCCCATTCATGAAACAAACTATGCCAATAAATCTAATACACTGCAAATATCAAGAGAAGACTTTCACAACCCGGCTCTAATGAATGCAAATAGGATGATGAACTATGGATGTTACATAGGACAAATCAAGCTTGAATTGACCAGATTACAAGTAAAATTGCTCAAACATTACCTGTTCACAAGAAAACTGAACCAACACCTCAAAAATATCAAAATTACTTGGGAAGCATACCTATATTATATGGTTCACCATAAAAAAATAAAAAACAAAAATTGTCTACACATGAGGCAACGATATACATTTTAAGACACGAAAAATAAGGAATTCATGAGTCATAACACACATTATTTTTTTTTATTTTCTCATTTATTAATCTTATTTCATTCAATTTATTAAAAAAAAATCACATTGGTACCCCTAAATCCTGCCACAGGTAGAACTCACTATTGTGGTGTCGTTAAATGTCTCATTTTGTTCTTGCCCTATTTATATGAAATATATATATATATATATATA
>JXCR01129792.1:135372-174456 GCA_002079205.1 Phalaenopsis hybrid cultivar
AGCTTGCATCACTTTCAATGCTCGTATCGAACTGCTCATGAGCTCCCTTCACCTCCACACTGCTCAACTAGCCCTCATCTCCTTTTCACTTGCAACACATTCGAGGACAACCCCCCCGTGTATCGCATTGTTCTTGCCCCATTTATATGAAATAATATATATATATATTAACGCCCAAGGGTTAATTTTATTGAAATTAAAAAGATACATAAAAGTTGTATGAGAGGACCCAATAAAGGCGCCTTATCAATACGATACACAGACACTGGCATCCTAAAAATGATAAGACAGATAAAACTTTAAAATTCAAAACTCGCAGAAAATTAGTTGCTAGGTCCGAGCCAGCTTGGTCCTACCTCTGCCTCTGGTTCTAAGAGCGGAGCCAACTAACAAATTGTTGAGTGCGTGTCATTACCCAAAGTTACTAAAGTATCATCGATTAAGTTCACAAGCTGCGGTGTGCCTCCATTTTTCTTTTTATTCCTAGATGTGTATACCTGTCATTCCTCATCCGAAGACTGGCTCATCTGATCAGTGTGATCAACAGATTGTCGGGCATGTAGAAGAGGATGAGCCCCCAGCTCCTGACTAACAGTAACAACATTCTCGTTCTGAAGAGATGGGGAACATGTCTCCTTAGCACCTGATGCTTCCTGAGGACGTGGAGCTGCGATACTATCCTGATTATCAGATCGAATAATATCCTTTGGAGGTAAGGATCTTGTAGTATTATTTTCAACAGTGATAGAGACTATAGGATGCCCAAGTAAATCATCTACCAATACATCAGTCAGAAGAACAGAAACATGTAGTGGGAGGGAGAGGTGGCATCACGTTAACCAGTATTTCAATAGTCTGTGGAATGCACTTGGGAGCGAAAGAGGGACAGATATAAAGTGGGGCAGATCCATTAGGATTTTTACTTGGAGGTTTTAGATTCGGATGCAACTGATAACATTAAGAAAGAGTGTCCAAACATACGACAGTGGGTGCGATAAAGAGGTATCTGTTCAAGTTCTGCTTGCTGCCAAAATCACTGATGTTGTGTGTCAATTCATATCTCTCCAGGAAAAGGTAAAGTAATATCTCGTTCTATCAAAATTTTGGCTTCAGAAGGCCGAGTCAGATTCACTGTAGACATATCAGTTTTGAAAGATATACCGTATATCATCGCTCAAGCGAAGAGGAGCTCCTGATCATATAGGTGGACCTTCAAACCTGGGAAGCGCAGCCAAACAGGAATGGTAGGAGGTGCAGTACGAGGGTCAAAATTCACCATCCATTTTAAAACCTTCATCACCTGGTTGTCTATTCGAAGGAGTCTTCTCGCAAACAAATGGGTGTAGTCTTGATCATTCGCTTTAGTGATTGTAGAAGAGGATGAGCCCCTGTTAATTTGAAATGAACGCTCAAGCAATTGAGTATTACTGCTAGTTGTATTAATGGGATTTGCAGCCTCTAAGCATCATTTTTCCCCAACAACCAGAGCAACTCACCACTAGTTACACCCTATTAACTTTGTTTCCTACAAAGATTACAAGGAATTGTCAAGTCGTTAGATTACAATGATGATGATCAGAGGATTCACGTTTTGATAATGTTATCCTCAAGTAATACTACAATGAGGCGCACTACTCCAATTTGGACCAATATCTTGACAAAAATGGTTGAGCAATTCAATATTACTGATAGTTTTATTGTTAGCGTTGGAAACTTCTGAGCATTTCTTCTTTTTTCCCCTCTTTTTCTTAACAATCTGAGCAACATTTCACAAGTTTCATCCGGTCACACATGTTGTCTGAAGATGTTATGTGGTATAAATTTGCAATGATCAACGGTGCCAACTTGCCTCGTTCTTTTGAACTGAATAGTTTATCAATTCTATATTACAGCAAACTACATTACTTGGGTTAGCAGCTTCAACGCATTTTATTTTACTCTAACAAGCGGAGCTAATTATAGCAATTAATAACATATTAATGATAGTTTGTAAATTTCATGCTTTGGATACCTCAAGTAACAGCATTAAAAAATGAATATGCTCAGACGTAAGTTGGGGTTAGCACATGGCCGAATAAGTAGTTTTCAGCATGTGGAGAATAAGCCATGTCATGCTAACTGCATCTCAAAGGCCAAGTGCATGGAGGGACAATCCAGATCATCTAACTAGAAAGCGTAAATATGGAAAGTTCTTAGTAATTTGGTAGTAAAGCAACATTTTGCTGGAAATAATTCTAGGAGGAATACCATGCCATATTTGTGGAAGTAAATTTTAGAACCATCAAACCAAAAAGCGGTTGTGTGATTTGATAAGAAGCCACTCAAAATACATGTTAAAACAAAAACGAGCTGTTTAAAATAACATCAGCATGAGAATATAAGCATTTATAGTTGGAAGTTAAACCAGAAATTCCAGCCACCAATGACCAAGTTTGGGATGAATTTGTTAAGATATTACTAGTAACAAACATAGGTGTAAATTGTATTAGCCGAATAAGTTAATGTTGATTTTGCTAATACTTTCATTTAAAAGTGACCAGATATAACACATTACATGTTAAATCCATTCCACAATTAGAACAATGTGTTTTTGTACAAGTATGAAATTATTACAAGCAATATGGACAAAATAGCCAGCATAGAAATTGAAGGGCCATAGTTCAAAGATGGAAAACTCAACCACAAAGTCCGTGTTGATGTTGATGGTGGGAATTTTAATTTTGATCAGCATTGAAACTCAATGATGTCGTGACTAGACACCAACCATCAACCATCATCGACGCCTATCATCATCGCCACCAAATGCCAATCATCGACCAGGATTAATGCCTAAAATCACCTCCAACAAACAACTTCCTTATATTGACACCTGATACTTACCATTTCTGTCATTCTCATACAAAGAAAAATCAAATGGTCCATCGCTCATCGCTTGACGTCAAAAATTTTGAATCAACCGCCATCTGATGCTTGCCTTTTTGTCGTCAATCTCCTCTCATATAATGAGAACAACCAAGCAAATCCATGATTGTTATCCGACATCTAACGCTCCTAATCAACCATCATCCCAAACCTGCTAAGGTCTAACAATAATCTTCTACCAAGATCTGCCTTCCTAGTCATAATTCTCCTCTCCTAAAGCAAATTTATTGAGTAGACAACTTTTTGTCAGTTGATACTAAATTTCAACATTCCAAGTCAATCATTATTTGATGCATGCTAAATAGCCTGTTTTCTACCAATACTCAACTAAAGCATTTTTGGTTGAGTCTTTTTCTCTCTTATAAAGAGAATGATTGAGCAAACCACATGATACCTCTTGTACGTATAATGTTTACTTTGTAGCAAGAAACCAA
The DNA here is from genome assembly GCA_002079205.1 of Phalaenopsis hybrid cultivar. Classification (NCBI taxonomy): domain Eukaryota; kingdom Viridiplantae; phylum Streptophyta; class Magnoliopsida; order Asparagales; family Orchidaceae; genus Phalaenopsis; species Phalaenopsis hybrid cultivar. Next base: position 138,729 of record JXCR01129792.1, read on the forward strand.
AAAACTATAATCTATAGGAGAAGGAGAAAACATATTTTTTAATTAACATATATGAAATTATAAAACCTTCTCAATTTGTACCTAAAAGAGAGTTAAACTGCATCAACTTTGAACTAGATGAGTAAATTTAAAAAATTTTATTGCAAAAATAATTTTCATGGAGATCTATTAGGTTGATCGAAGAATGAATAGAAAGAAAATAAAAACACAATGTCCATGTTGCATCACTAACCTAGGCCTGGCAATGACAACATCCTTAGGAGAAACAATATAATACAATGGTTCATCACCGGCAGCCCACTGACCACCCGCATAACTGCTTCCTACAATAAAAATAATCAAGATTGTAAGTCGCTACCAATGTCCTATTCAATTAAAACCTGAAATAACAAAAGTAAAATATTTTATGAAAGAATAAATAATAAAACCTGTGAATGGAGCATGTGCTAGAGTATAATCCTTAGCTTTGTAATGTTCAAAACCGTGCACTGGGAGAGCATCAGTTGTAAGTTCTTCATTTTTCCACGTCACAATCCGTACTTCTGGCCTTTGTGCAGTTCCCTGCATTAGATTTTGTTCATGATAAGGGACTACAATCCATAAAAATCTGAACATAATCAGAGAAAAGACAAATTGGATTCCCCAAGAATTTAAAAGGCTAACATTAAGAGCAACAAGGAGGGAAGAGACTAAATTTTATAGCAGAAGGCTAAAATGCATACACAAAATACAACAGCACATTAAGAGCATAACCCATATATTCTCTTTTTTCCTGCTTCAACAGTTATTACTCCATATGTCAAACTCTGACTGATAAGATTATCCACACAATTTTATCAAATATGAAATTCTAACTTCGTATATCATTCAATCTTAAATGCATATCCTACAAAATGTATGACATAATTAAGAGAAAATATCATTGCAAGTCCTTTATAATTCAATAATAATTATTTCGCTTATATAAGCTCATCATGACCCAGCATCAATCCACTGATAAGATTTTCCTGCTAATGTGTTCTATTGTGCAGCTCCACGGCTGTCAAGTCTCTTTCTAATGGTTATTTTATAAACATACTTTTAAAATTAGTAAATAATGATATTAATTTTTTTTATACATATCATCTATAATTTATGAGTCTTCTCTTAAACTCAGNCAGCATCAATCCATTGATGGTCCGCTTGGTGCTAATGCGTTCTATTGTGCAGCTCCGCGGCTGTCAAGTCTTTCTAATGGTTATTTTTATAAACATACTTTAAGAATTAGTAAATAATGATATTAATTTTTTTTATACATATCATCTATAATTTATGAGTCTTCTCTTAAACTCAGCAAGCAAACCGGAACCTCCAATATACAGGGAACTACACGTCTTAAAAATCAAATGCCCAATTTCACATTACTTGCTCTCCTCTATGAACGTACTTGAGAGATGCTCAATGAGCCTAACTCAGCCCATAATTCCACCCTAATTCAAAGCAAACTTTGCCCAAACTTGTGAAGGTCTATTAATATATCGCATAGCCANAAAGGCCTATTAATATATCGCATAGCCAAGTTGCACCTCATATCTCACAATTTTCTTCAAATATCTTTCTTGTCCTCGACAGCCACCAAAACATCTTATGTAACATAAAAATTTAAAAACAACGCTGATTAAAAAGAATTCATCATGAATAATATAAGTTCAAAGCATAAAAATATTGTCTCAAATTCTATGAACCACTGTCGGCCATTATTTTGAAAATAATTTAGATTTAATTTAATGTAAATATTGATTTGAAAAATAGTATTTTAATTTTAAAAAATATGAGACCGAACAGATCTCATATATTTCATAGTTTAGNCTAACTCAGCCCATAATTCCACCCTAATTCAAAGCAAACTTTGCCCAAACTTGTGAAGGTCTATTAATATATCGCATAGCCAAGTTGCACCACATATCTCAAAAGATTCTTCAAATATCTTTGTTGTCCTCAACAGCCACCAAAACATCTTATGTAACATAAAAATTTAAAAACAACGCTGATTAAAAAGAATTCATCATGAATAATATAAGTTCAAAGCATATAAATATTGTCTCAAATTCTATGAACCACTGTCGGCCATTATTTTGAAAATAATTTAGATCTAATTTAACGTAAATATATGTAATTTGATTTGAAAAATAGTATTTTAATTTTAAAAAATATGAGACCGAGTAGATCCCATATATTTCATAGTTTAGATAATCATGCATCGCTTTTCAAGCAACACACTCATCCCAAGAAATAAGCATGTTACCTGCGAAGGGGGCTCGATTATATAAACTACAGAATTCATGGCATTCGTTTGATCCGTGAAACCTTTTATATATGACCGACAAATTTTCCTATCTAATATAAGGATTAGATAGAATTTATTTTTTCCTGGGTTCCAAATTCCCTATAGGAGCAAGTATATATAGTTAATTACATCTTAAATGACTGAAATCACTTAAGAAAAACTCTCGAGTAAAATCAATGGTTTTGTCTTCAAGATTTCAAAGTTTAGTTTTCTACAGTTCGAGAGGGAAAATTAAGTGGAAATGGCTCGAATATGAACAGCTATTTTCAGGAGGCCAAAGGAGTGAAAAGTATGTGATATCACGGATACAAGGAGAACCTCGGTGACATCCAATCTATCTTATTATTTGGCTTTATGTCTTCAAAATAATTTAATTTATTATTTTAGAATTTAGGACTTACATTCGCTCCGAGCCTCTTGTCGTAGCGGCTTCAAGTTTAGAGTTTTATATGTGAGCGTGCAATATTGTTAAGTTGGTGATTTGTTGTAGTGTATCTCCTAAACCAGACTATATCCTAAAGATTTTACGAATTCTATAAGCAAGTGCAAGAATAAAAGAACTATAACAGCGCGGTAAAAAAATGCAGTAGGGAGTGCAGAAAAGGAAATAAACAATAAAATATCTTGTAAAGAAAAAAGGCAGTAGAAAATGTAATAAGTAAAATAAACATGTGTATCTAGGAGTCTTTGCTGCTACTGCAAAAATTAATATTGCATATAAAAGTAAATGAGTATAGTAGAGAATTTAGCAGGCAAGGCAAACATACATTTATATATAAAAGAACAAATGGCAAAGCATCATATGGAAAACACGAAGAAAACTGATAGTGACCCAAAAAACTCAAAGAAAGCCGTAAGAAAACGTACGAAAAATTGAGGAAAACCATAAGCATTCAGGTTGGGGTTGGCTCAACTTAATTATTCCCGAAGTACTCTGAAGGCAACCATCGGTCATCCACATGTATAAAGTCCGACATTCAATTAGAAATTTCCAACAAGACAATCTTAGGAGAGTAATTCTTAGCCCCGAACAAGTAATTGACAAGCGGACGATCAAATTGTATCATTTAAAGTTTGTGGTTTGTCATGCATATAAGCAAAAATAGTTTTATTTTAGCTAGCAATCGAAAGTATTTACGTTGTAAAAGAAATATCTGTTTTTTTTTTCATATTTGTACATTTTGTAAAATAGATCGTCCACGAGTCAATTACACTGTCGTGTTAGGATTGTCGGTAGCATAAAGCAAGGGACATTTTAAACATTTCCGAGAGAGAGGCATTTTAAACAATTCTGAATAGCATCCAAATCAGCCCATAAAGTGCCACAAAACAGTAAGAAAAGCCTTCCAAATCACCTAACAAACAGTAGGTAAAGCCCTCAAGATAAGCTAGAAAAGATGGCACTTAAAACTTTCAAATGCTGGGCAAACCAACCCCGGGAGAGGCATTTTAAACCTTTCCGAATAACATCCAAATCAGCCCATAAAGTGCCACAAAACAGTAAGAAAAGCCTTCCAAATCAGCTAACAAACAGTAGGTAAAGCCCTCAAGATAAGCTAGGAAAGATGGCATTTAAAACTTTCAAATGCTGGGCAAACCAACCCCGAGAGAGAGGCACTTTAAACCTTTCCGAATAGCATCCAAATCAGCCCATAAAGTGCCACAAAACAGTAAGAAAAGCCTTCCAAATCAGCAAAAAAATTGTAGGTAAAGCCCTCAAGATAAGCTAGAAAAGATGGCATTAAAACTTTCACATGAGGTAAGAAAAGCCTTCCAAATCAACTAATAAACAGTAGGTAAAACCATCAAGATAAGCTACAAAAGATGACATTTAAAACTTTCAAATGATGAGTAAACCAACCTCGCGAGAGAGGCATTTTAAACCTTTCCAAATAGCATCCAAATCAACCCATAAAGTGCCCCAAAATAGTCAGAAAATCCTTCCAAAATTAAAATTTAGCTCTCTCTAAAACAATAAAAATACTATGCCAAAACATTGAAAATATTATGCCAAAACAGCCACCAAACAATTTTAATTGAAACATCATTTCTATTACAGAGCTTATATCCAAAGCCGGGGATGAGATATTTATCAATATCCAAATTACAACACATGTAATTATTCGAAATGATATAGCTATCAAAATTTTTAATGAAGCAACAGATCTACAACTTCACATTCAAATTCAGGTGTTGAATATTTAAATATAAAGGAATTGGGTGGTGTGTATGTAAAAATTTTTGAAGTACAGTTAGGGGATATGAATGATGGTACAAAAATGACCTTAAGAAATTATTTGTTTCCTTTAATAGTTCCAAATAAGTGAAAGATCGAAATAATTTTCTTCTTCAATCATTGCAAATAGCACATGAAACCTTTCAGATTTTCACAAAAGAAAAGCACCAAAGCTACAAGTTTTTGCAAAGAGCATACGAAACCTTTAAAATTTTCACAAAAGTATAGCACCAAAGCCACAAGTCTTTGACATCACCGTGGTTCTTTTTTTTTATGTGGCAAACGGATGTGCCAAGAAGTAATAGTTATTTCGTTCAACAAGCATATTTCAAATGCAAGGAAGAGCTTTCTTATATCATGATTGTCCTATTAAACTGTGTTAGTTAAGATTTACAGGCAAGGTAAACGGATTGCCCTCTTAAACTTGTATGTATGCGTTGACTGTAGCCCAAGGATAATATGATCTTTGCGCATATATATTCTATCTTAAGGAAAGAACAATGCACCAAAATTAAATGAAAAGCTCTACATCGTTATGGATCGCAGAAAACAGTGTTTAAGTGAAGTTCAAGTGAATTCAAATACATCATACGATAGGTGTATAGAACTTTTCCAATATTGGTTGTATACATCACGTGAGCTAAAAAAACAGGAAATCCATTCATAATTCAAGCTGGTTAAACCAAATTTCAGAAGATAAAAGGAAATGATTTCACTTAATCAAATCAGGAATAAGAATGCACTTCTTATCCCATGTGATACTCCACAAATAAACCAAAGAAGAAAGTATAATAATAGGATTCTTACCTCCAAAATGCTCGACAAATCAAGGACAAAATTTCAAAAGCCCAACCAAATTTCAATAGCCAACAATAACCCCTAAACCCCTCAAACTCTCCCCTAATGGGTTTTTAATAGCAAAGAGAGGAGAAAACTCGCCTTCACCAACCAGTGAAGAGGTGGCCAAATAAGGTAAAGGGAGAGGAGAAATGCATTTAGGGAGAGAGAGCAGGCAGCATGGAGAAGAGGAAAGGCCAGCCTGAAGAAGATGGAACGTCGGCCAAAGACTCATGAGGAAGAAGGGGAATCGGCTGCTGAGGCTTGCAATCAAACCAGCAGATTCGCAAATGGAAGAGGGGCGCGGGAGAGTGCGGAGAAGAGGATTTTCAGGCTCGGGCGAGATGTCGAGCTAGAGGGGAGGATCGCGATCAGGAAGAAGAGCATGAAGAAAGCTGCGTGCGCGGTTAGGGATTTAAGGATTTTGTTATTTTTTATTATTTTGTTTTGTTTTATTATATTATATTATTTAAATACATTAATTCGTGTGCAATTTATGCATGTTCAGAACCCTAGCAAAATTGATGTCTTTTCGAGGTAATTTAAGCATTCCGGACTCGCCGGTTTAATATGTTCCGTCATCCGAGATCATTAAAATAACTTGATCGATAATCGTGTCAAAAATGCGTCAGATTTTGGTTAGTGATCGACTATTTCAAAAATTGATCTACGTTTCGATTAATTGTGAAGTTTTACAGGTGTAAATAACGCGAATTATGATATTTATGTGTGTCAGTTGTTCGAATTATGATATTTGTACGCGTGAATGTACGAAAGTCATAATGGGTGCCCTAAGGCTTTTAAACCCTATAAAAACTCTCTTCGGGCCCCGACGTGTTGGTCCTAAACACTCAACCTAGCGGTGATGGTACCTGATCCTAGCCACTCCACCAGGTGGTGACAGCTCAAAATCATAACCACTCAACCAAACGGAGATGACTAGGGACCACCGTTGTGAGGCTTCGCAAAAGAGTTAATAGATGGTTCGAGTTTCTAAATGGTGTGGGTCCCGTCACTAATTCTCTAAGACAGTCGTTAGAAAAGTCTTGTGGTTAGATCCTAGACTCTAGAAGAAACAGTAAGACCTCAAAATGAGGTCAACAACCACATGTGGCAAATCTTAATAATAATTTTTTTCATGATAAATATGAGGCATCATAGTTGCTCTTTTTTTATAAGAAAAACCTATCTGGATGGATTGAACCTACAAAAAAAATCAATTAGCACTGCGTAAAACACAGAAATAAATAATATAAATGCATCTCTATCAGGCTCAATATAGATGTGCGTAGGTTCTAAATCTACTTGAAAGTCAAATTTGGACAGCCTAGCTTGACATGATAACGGTGATAACGATTCGTGAGGGTGACAATATATGGTGGCTAAGCTCATAGTAATATGTCTGAGAATGAGTCACAAAATATAATGATGGTTGACATGGGTAAATTAAAGTAGTGTATGAAAATTTGAAGAATTATAGCCTGGTGTACGTGTTGGTCGAGTAGTGTGTGGTTGTGAAATCGACAAGGTTCTCATGGTGGTGAGGGTGATGTTGCTAGTTTTGTTCCAGCGACAAGAACAGGCAAAAGTCATCTTTTTCCTCCTAAAGATCAACATGATTTATCTTCAAGGTACAACATCACCATCTTCGATGTTGTTTGTCGTTGTCAGATCGTCGCCGCCGCCTCCGCCGATTCCCTGGGTCTTGTCGATTGTCGGTGTCGTTATTATCGAGAAGTCGCCACTCTGTTGCCTACTACATTACCCTATTCTCCAAATAGCTTCTCTCATATCACATAGGTGATCTTTAAAAGAAATTCAAGAACTCAGAGAGAAAAGGAAGGGGCAAACAATAATCGAAACAGACAAAAGAAAAATATGGGGGAAGCTTTCTTATGATAAACATCGCAGAGTGAGGTCTGGAGTATTTTGGTTCCAGAGATACTCATATGAGAGAAATCATATGAAAACTCCCCAACCAGAGATTTAGGTAAGATATCTATTATGGGTTTTTCATTCTCCTATAAGAGCAAGCTCTTACAATTAATTACATCTTAAGCAGTTACAACTGTTTAAGCAATCTCCCGATTAAGGTTAACAATTTATTCTCGAAAAGTTTAAATGTTATAATCAAGGGAAGAAATGTCAATGTTTCGTCTTAAGGGTAGTATATTTCTAAATATTCAATACTGCCTAAAAGTTTTGTTTACTTGTGTTTTGTCGTTGTTTTGTTGTCGTTGTGTTGTTGTTTTGTTTTGTTGTTTTGTTGTTTTCTTTTGTTGTTGTGTCAAAAGTTTTGAGATTCACCGTTTCAAGCTTTAAAGTGTCTTCCCTGCAAAATAGAGTTAGCACACTCTAATAACATGTTAAGTAAATCTAAAGCATAACTCGTCTTATGTCTTCAGCAATCCTGGAAAACAAATTTGAGATTATATTTTAATTTGTTGATTTAATTTGTTGAATTTTTTATTTTTACACAACCAGGTCAAGATGTCTATGGCTCCGTTGTCCCGAGGTCGTCAAGGTATCCAGATCTAATTAATCTGAAAGGTGGCTAAACCAAGATTAGAAGATTTTTGTCAGCAACCAACAAGTGCGTCGTCCCAGAGATCTTCCTAGATCTAAACACTGAATTTCAAGTTGTGTTCGGTGATCTTTGTTAATTAGGGTTTCATTTAAGTTTTAATGTCTTTTTTGGATTTTAGGGGTTAGCAAACTTTAGGTTGCTTAAATTTTATTAGCGAATTAAGTTTGTCATTTTGTTGTTTATCTTTTACTTGGGATGACCCGATTAGAATCCCAAGGTACGTCATTTTGAATCATTTAGAGTTTGTGATTTGATTAATCATGAATGACTGGAATATATTTTGTTAGCAACTATGAGTTACCTCGTCCAAAATTTCTTCTCAAACCAAGTTGTATTTTTAGGTTCAAGTTTAATCATTTTAATTTGTGATCAATTCATGTCGAATTGAACTGATATTATTTTAATTTGTGATTAGTTAAGCAACTTGAGTTAGCCCAAATTAGGTTGGTTGTCTCTCATATTATTTTTAAGATTGGTTTAAACCTATCCTAATTTCACAAAGTTAACCTAGGTTAAGTTAGGTTGTTCTGATAATTTAGTTGATTTGGGTTGACCCGAGTTGAGTTGTGCTGGCCCCATAGTGCAGGGTTTAGGTTCAAGATGAATTGAACCTAGGAATCTGGATAAGTTTAATTTGGGTTCATATAGGGTTGGGTTTGATTTAAGATGAACCATAGGTTCAAACTAACTTAGGTTCAATTTTAATTTGACCTAGGTTGACTTAGGTACAATTTAGATTGAACCAAAGAGTGTAAGTTAAAGTTAAGTTCAATTTGAGTTGAACCCAAAGTTTAAGTTGACTTAAGTTCAATTTGGGTTGAACCTAAGGATGTGGGTTGAGTTAGGTTCAATTTGGGTTGAACCTAAGGTTTAGGTGAGCTAGGCTCAATTTAGGTTGAACCTAATGTTTGAAGTTCAGGTTGGGTCTAATATGGGTTATACCCAACATTTAAGGTTAGATTTAAGTTGGGTTGAACCTAAAGTTTAGTTAGGTTTAATGTGGATTGAACCTAAGAGTTTAGGTTAGGTTCAAGGTGGGTTGAACTTAAGGGTTTAGGTTAGGTTCAATGTGGGTTGAACCTAAGGGTTAAGGTTTGTGTTTAGGTCTAATGTATGTTTAGACCTAATTTAAGTAATGGTTATAAAAGATTAATTAAGTTTGATATGATTAAGACTTAATTAGAGTTTGAAGTTTAAGTAAGCCCAATTTAAGCGAGGCTTAAAGGATTAATTGGGTCTAATAGGTTTTGATATGTGCTCAAACCGAATTTAAGTGAGGCTTAAAGGTTTGATTAGGTCTAATAGGATTTAAACCTAATTAGGGTTTAAGGTGGTTTGAGCCCAATTTAAGGGAGAATTAAATGTTTAATTAGGTCTAATAAGTTTTAAACTTAATTAAGATTTAAGGTGTGTTTAAGCTTAATTTAAGTGGGGTTAAGGGTTTAATTTGGTCTAATATAGTTTAGACCTAATTAGAGGTTAAAAGGGTCAATTGGTTATATATGTCACGCCCATTATTACTTTAATGGGTGTTGTATGGTTATCTAGACATATAGCTGACATAATTTCTGAAATTTCAAGGGTTGGCTTGCTTGGCCGACCCTAGTTAAAAAAAATAAAAAATAAATAAAGTGTTTAAGCCTAATTTGAGTGAGCCTTAATGGTTTAATTAGGTCTAATAGGATTTAGACCTAAATAAGGTTTAAAATGTGTTAAAGCCTAATTTTGGATAAGGCTTAAGGGTTTAATTAGGTCTAACAGGGTTTAGATAATTAGGGTTTAAGGTTTGATTAAGTCTAATTTAGGTAAGGCTTAAGGATTAATTAAATCAAATAGGACTTAGACCTAGTCATGATTAAGTTTGTGTTTAAGCCTAATATAAGTAAGGATTCAAAATTTAACTGGATTTAATAAAGTTTAGACCTAATTAAAGTTCAATTTGATTAAGTCTAATTTGGGTAAGCCTTAAAGGTTTAATTAGGTCTAATAGGGTTTAAACCTGATTAGGGTTTAAAGTATGTTTAAGCCTAATTTAGATAAGGCTTAATGATTTGAGGTTGAGTCTAAGGTATTTAGATTCAAGATAAGATCCGGCTTGTTCCAACGTGGTTAGGGCCAACAAACAAGATTGGGTTCACGATTGTTTGAACCCAAAGCTAGAATTTGAATTGGATTTAAATTGGTTAAATCCAATGGTTAAACTAAATTGGTTAAATCCAATGGTTAGAGTTTTGGTTAGGTCTAAGTTGGTTAAATTCAACCTAAAAAGGATTGGTTAGGTTAAAGGTGATGGGATTCACCATTAGAGATCAGGTCAAATCCAAGGTGGTTGGACTCCAACACTTGGGTTTGAGGTTGGACTGAACCCTAGGTTTGGGTTAGGTCAAGTCCAAGATGGTTGGGCTTCACCTCTTAGGGTTAGGTNGATGGGCCACGGATGACCTTGAGCTTGGGCTTCCATAGAAGACTTTTGGTTTCCATGGATGGACTTGGATTAAGTTTTTCAAGAAACTTTCATTTAAATAACTAATTAATTAATTAAATGAATCCCAAGATGAGAATTAGATCATGAGTTTGACCATTTAAGTTCATGGACACGAGATTGGTCATGAGGTCAATGTATGGACCATATGAGGTTGGTTTGACCAAATGATCAATATGTTGATCATGGAGCCCAGGGTTGATCAAATAGTCAATTTGATCAACATTGGTTCAAATTAGGTTCGACCATCGTTGATTTAGTTTGTCTAAGGTGACACTCAATTTTGAAGTCAAAAAAGGACACATTTGGGTTTGATCTAATTTTTAGGGTTTGGGGACCTTTGATGAGGCCAAGGAGTCAATGTTGGTAGATTTCTTCCCTAAGATGGATTTGATGATCATGATGGTTTAGAATTTGTAGAAAAAAGCTTGGGATCCTAAGTTGATTTGAGTGGCTCAGGACATGTCTTATTCATAGATGTCGATTTAGGATAAATCCTCACAGAAAGGAAGGCCAACATTGTTGACAATAAAAAAAAATAATGCAAACACAAATGAAATGTCAAGTAAAGAATCATCTGAAATAAGTGCACAACATAATATTAATTTTTTTAAAAAAAGAAGATTTCTAACTATCACATACAAGTCTAAGTAGTTTCCTTAGGTGAGTCAATAGATGATGAATCTAAGACTTTCTTGTCATTATTATCAATATATACTTAGACGACAAAGTTACTAACTTCATCACAATAACAAATAATATTTGATAAACTTATTACTAATTCATCATGAAAAGAGAATTTTAAAATCTGGCATTTATTCTTAATGAGCAAGATCAATTATAAATTGAATATCAACTCTTCCTCTATGTTCGGTCTTAATAACCAATCAGTTAATTTTATTTTATATTCTTTCAGAATATCTAAAAATAGTATACTTGCCTTGCTTTATAAATAAAATAAGGAAATCAAATATAGCATATTGTCGAATAAGTTTAATTCCAGTTATATCAAACTTATAAGTCTTTGCCTTACGATTATGAATAATATCAAATTAATCACAAATGAATACAAATATAATTTTCATTCACAATAAAATACAGCTATTATACACTCTTCCAAAATTCAATAATAATTTGTCTTATTATCCAAAATTATATTTCTTTTAGCACATGTCAGAGATATTTGTCTTTTTTACATTCGTATCATAAAATGGTGTAAAATATAAACTCATTCACATAAAAATTAATCATAGATTCGCTACTCTCATAAGTTCCCAAGCGAGATTTTGTAGATTCTGATTTTTAACTCAATTATTCTTATCATAAACCCATCTAGCAAATGATTTTTGAGAAATTGTTTGAACTTCAACGAGTACGAAAAGAGAATAGAGAATAATGAATATGTCTGGCCTTTACTAAGAACCTGAAAAAAATGAATAAATAGCATGTTTTGAAAAGTTTTAAAATAACACCAAATAATAAAGATAAATGTAGATAAACTATTTGTTAGGAGTTATACTATGAAATAATTTATTCTTGTGAGAAATTATGATGAATAAATTATTTCCTCGAATTAAGAAGTTATTTTCTTTCCTATTTTATATTTATTTCCTTAGATTATGAGTTATTTCTTTCCTATTTTAGGCTATCTTATTTTATGTTATTTCATTTTTCTCCAAATAATTAATATGATTTAATTATTAGAGATATTAAGTGATATATCTTTTCTTTTCAAGTTATTTCTGTTTATCATCTTTCTTATTCTAGGAATTTAGGATTCATATAAGGGTTATTTATATCACCTCTCATATCAATGAAATTGTTTTGAATTCCACTTTATTCCATATTAATATGAATTTCAACATAGTATCAGAGCCAACTTTCGTACCCTAGCCAATGGTCGTCGTTTGAGAACTGCCAGAGGGAGAGACACTTTCTCTTCGTGCTGGCCCTCACCGCCTGACCAGGGATCTGCAGGTCCTCCCTCGCTACGGGAAAGTAGAGTTGTGACAGTCCTCTGTGATCCCAACCCATATCTTTTCTTTGTGATCTGAACCAGTGACAGCCCTTTGCGGGAGCCAACAAATTGAGACTGTTTTTCTCGCTCTAGTGGAGATCTGTGTCCTATCCATCTCTTGGTGACATGCACCGGTCCTGTGCGATCCCAAGCTACGATTGCCCTTAGCGATCCAAACCACGGGAGCCAACTATTTCAGAATGATTTTCTGGGCTACCTCTATGGATCTCTCTATGACCTGCACATGACCTCTACGATCCCCAGTTGTGACTGCCCCCCGCGAACGCAAGTTGTAATCTGCACATGCCATCAGCTTTAGGAGAGGAAAAATCAGATTTTCTCTTTCTAGTAGAAATCCCATCATGGAGACACCGAGGAGGCGACTTTGTCTCTCTAGTAAAAATCCTATATGGTTTTAAAAGGGATCATCCTGAAATAAATGTTTGTTTTTCCTCTTAGTGGACCCATTTAATTGAGAAGTATCCACACAATAAATTATATGGATGAAAACACGCTTGGAAGATAAGGACAAAGAGCGCAATTAAAATATTCTTTAAGAATTTAAATAAGATAGTTTCAGATTTTTTTTTATAAGAATTGTCCAAGTCGTTCTAGCATCATCATCTATGAAAGATAAAAGCCACCATGCCTCATTTTTTTCGTTTCTTTTTTTACTTGGCAGGGTCCCCAAATATCACTGTGAATTGCATCACAAGAATGTGAAGTCTTGTATCGTAGTTTAGAATATACATGTCTAGTATATTTTTTTTCAAGCTGGCACGTTTCACAATAATAAAAATGAAGGCTTTTTTTCAATAGATAAATATTGAAATATTTTTTCAATATAAGAAAATTTTGGATTTCCAATGAGATATTGCCTTAATATGACTTTCAACTGAAACAGACTTAGAATTAGAAAGTAGATTTAACAGAACTAAACTCAAAAATACAACTTGACAAATGAACTTGTCTACTAATGAGATTATATACTTTGAGAAAATATAGATTATCTACATGTTAGCACTGTCAAACACCTTTCTTGAATCTACCACCTGAAAATCACAAAAATTGGACTAAAGTTTAGTCACATTTTAAGTTACGAATAGGTTTGCTAATTGAAAATAGATTACAATATAATTTTGGAACATTAAGAACAAACTTGAGATGAAGATCCACTATCAATTCGACTGATCCAATTCATGCACCAAAAAAAAGGAACTACCACTTATTCAAACTATAGACCGATTGGTGCATGGGTTGTAATTTTTGAAGACATCGATATCTCCCGTCATATGATATGAAGCTCTAGAGTCAAACTATCCAAGGTTTTAGTTAATTTCTTTTAACAGTAAGGGCACGAGCTAAGATACCTTGGTGTGTCAAAAGACTGATCAGTTGCTTGGTAGAAGATTGTCGTACATGTCTAGAACTTTAACCATGACCTAAAAATTTTTGTAATGCTTCAATTTGCTCTCAAATCAATGAGTTGACTTCTGTATTGTTGTTGGTTGTGACAAGAGTATTTGAACTGTTCTTCTTATCATATCTTCCATTATATGGCTTCCAAGTTGTAGGCTTCCCGTGTAATTTCAAACATTTTCTTTACCTTACCAAGTTTCTTATAATGTTCACAACATAATCGTCCCTTTCTGAGCTTGTTACTTCAAGAGGATTTTTTAGTATAAAAGGCAGATTTTTCAACATTATTTGTAATCATCAACTTCTTTTTACTCTTCTCCATTCGAGCTTATGCAAAGGCTTCCCAAGTGATAGGAGTAGGTTTGATTCCCATGATGCATCCCCCAACTTCTTCATCTAAATCTTTATTTAGTACAAGGAGGAATTTGATGCTTCTTTTTTGTTCAGTAATTCTCCTAGACAAGACAGCCATCAGAACATTTCCAAGAATGAATCTCATACATGTTTAGTTGAAATATTGCATAACACTTGAATCTCATCGTAGATCATGTAACCTAGTCTTAATCTCAAATAGCTCTAAGGAGTTTTTAGTGCTAAAGCAAGTTTCACGTGCAGCCTCTCATATCTCTTTGGATGCTCTATTGAGTAAAAATTAGGAGGTTTGAAATCATAGTCATGAAATTTATTGACCATGACATAACCATGCGATTTATAGTTTTCCAAGCTCGATATTTTGAATCAATCATTTTTGGAGCTAAAATTTTGCTTGTGAGATGTCCTTTCCCTCTACCACAAATGTATATGAAGACGAATTGTGACCATTGAAATAATTATGGCCATGCAGTTTATGATTCGTGACTACGTGAGAAGAGTTTTCAAGTACAGTGAGCATTGAAGACAGGATCAAATCTGGAGGTAACATCTAAGAAAGAAGAATGTAACGTCATGATGTGTTTAACCATGATAAGCATATATGACGTTTGAATGGAGAAGATCAATTGGTTGAACGAAAAATGAGAGGACCCTTAGTATGATTGTTTGTCTAGACGAGGGAGCAAAAATTATATGAAGATGAGCAACTCTCGGTTTCCAAGAATTTGACACTCGGTGAGTAGTCGAGCCATTTGCAAGTCGACGACTCATGAGGTGTAGGGTAGGGCAACCTGTATCGTTTTTCAATCAAAGCAGTAGTACCATTATTCGAGGATGATAGAACGAGCCAATCTGCTGAAATCGAAGAATTCGAACAGATTTGTGACACAGGAACAAAATGACCATTGATGCAAGATAAAAGAATTCGAACAACAGAAATGTGTGGAAGGACCATGACTGGAGATTTTTGTTTCAGATGGCAGCAATCGGTTTGTGCCTATGACAAGAGACGCTTCTATGATCCCGTTTGAATTGAAGGATGGGATGAGCGAGCTATTTGAAAGGATTGAACGATCAATCGAGATGTTCGAACAAAAGATACAAGTGGGGACAAGCGTTGTGATCTCGTTCGGAAGGCGTAGAATGCACCATGCGAAAAAGTTAGATGACGTTGCGGAGAGGAAATAGCGATCTTGAGCATGTGCATGTAAGGATGACATCGGACAGCAACTTCAGAGGTTTTTATCAATCCATCCTGCTCAACAATGAGGAATAAGGTTGCGACACAATGAAATTGTTTTCAGATCTCTGATACCATATAGTATTCTTATAGGAAGTTCTTGTTTCTCTCAAATCATGCATTAAAACTTGCTACATATATATAATAAATAAATAAATCAAATAAGAACTCTAAATAAGAAAAATAAAAAAAATATCTAAGAAAGGAAACACAATCAGTAAAATATATTTTGAAGAAAGGAAATAAATTCCTTCCTAATGTGGATTAGCACTTTTTAATAAATGCTAAAGAAGTTATAGAATCAGAGCTCAACAAATGGACGTAACTTGAGTGGACAGTTTGACCAGCCGAAATTTGATATAGGAGAAAATCTATTTAATGAATAAATAAAGAAAAAATATATGAGTTAGGTCTGCATATGTTGGTGTATGATGCACGACATTCTTACATAGGAGATAGTGGACTAGATCAATGAGCTAGTCACAAGGCATTTAGTTATAAATGTTGAAGATACACAGACAAACGCCTATGTTTAGATGAATGTTTGGATAACTATAATAAAAGAAATTATAGAGACGGCGCAAGAAGAATATAATGGAAAAACCAAGCAAAGAAAAGCATGAGAAGGATGAAGAGAGGGAGTAATCATTCCTTATGAGAGTTTATTTTCTTATGATGTTTTTGTTGTATTGAAACAATATTTACATTATTTCACTTTGTGAAATTGATTTGACAAACATATAAGATAGTTTCAGATTTTTTTTTATAAGAATTGTCCAAGTCGTTCTNTATTTTTAAATTTTAACAAAGTAGGAATTGTTGTTTTAGGGTTTAGATTTATTTGCCTGAATTCCCTAGCCAAATCAAATTTTAATTTCTAATTTTTTTGATTTTTTTTATAATTATTTTTAAAATAATTATAAAATTTGTTGAAAAATAGACAATTTCATTTTAGGAAATTTTCCTAAACTTGGAAAAGTCGGGGAATGTTTGCAAGGATAAAAGAAATATCTACTATAAATTTCATAATTAATTTTTAATAATTAAACTACTCGAGAGTAATTAATTAATTAAAAATTAAATATAATTTATTAATTTTCAATTTTATTTTCATTATCTTTTCCTTACTTTGCTGAATTCAGGGATATTTTCTATTTATTTTTATAACTTTTCTTTGCAAAAAAATGTATTTTAAAGTTTATTAGAATTTTCAGCATTTAAATAAATCGAAAAATCTGATTTAATTACTTATCCAAGCGGCTATTGACTCGATCCTAGAAGTCGTCGAAAGCCGCAGCGGACTCCAGTTTACAGAACTTTACACACAGGCGCTGAGTTGGCACGCGGTTAGGTCCGTTTCATATGGACGGATCGGTGGCCCGTCCCGATCGAGGCTGTCCATTTCCAATACATGGAAATAGAGGGCATCGGTTCATTGTTCCGTGGGGACGATTAACGGAGAGTCGTTCGTGCTTAGAGAGCAATATCTCACTGGATTTTCCACCAAAGTTCGTAAATTTTTGTTCCTAAAGCTCTATCTTATTTAGAAGAACACATCCACACAGTTATTTAGGCATAGTGTAATAGTTTCTTTCATAAAGGTCCAAACCCGAGCCTAGTTTTAGGGTTCGCAGCACATACCTGGTCTCACGATGTGTAGCCTCGATTGAGTTTGATGGAAATGTTCGTCTTGTTCTCGCGAAGCTTGATCTTGGTTCAATTTGAGATGAAATCGGGCCATTATTCGTCCTCGATGAAATGGTGACTCAATTTCAGCTTAGACTACGTTAGAGACCTCGGGATGGCTCGATTTCAATTGAGGAAGTTTTGTAGGGGTCTTAGGAAGCTTTTGGGATGCTTGGGTTGGAGTTTTGATAGGGTTTGTGTCAACCCGAAATTTTGTCCTGGCTTTAAAGTGGGAAATTAGGGTTTCCTAGCGGGTTTAGGAGGTTGAAACTATGGGAAATCAATTGCCTAGAGGATAAGGAGTAGTTTTGTTATAGAGTGCAATAGGGTTTAGAGATTCTATCTAAGGTTCTTCTCTTCTTTGAGCTTTCGGGTAAGGGTCTTAAATATCCATTGAAGGCTTCTAGAGTTCCATGGCTGATTGGAGAGGAAGGATGGTGGCTCGGGGAAGTTTAGATGAGCTTAGGGGATAGAATTCAGCTNTACAATTTTACATTTTAGCTCTCAAAATTCCAATTTTAAATTTTAACAAAGTAGGAATTGTTGTTNTGTTAATCCCCTAAATCAAGGTCAAAAATTGGCTAAGTGTTTTAAACTAAGCTTGGAGACAATTTGGGCAAAAATCTAAATTTTCCTTTTTTTTACAATTTTACATTTTAGCTCTCAAAATTCCAATTTTAAATTTTAACAAAGTAGGAATTGTTGTTTTAGGGTTTAAATTTGTTTTCCTGAATTCCCTAGCCAAATCAAATTTTAATTTCTAATTTTTTTGATTTTTTTATAATTATTTTTAAAATAATTATAAAATTTGTTGAAAAATAGACAATTTCATTTTAGGAAATTTTCCTAATCTTGGAAAAGTCAGGGAATGTTTGCAAGGATAAAAGAAATATCTACTATAAATTTCATAATTAAATTACTCGAGAGTAATTAATTAACTAAAAATTAAATATAATTTATTAATTTTCAATTTTATTTTCATTATCTTTCCCTTACTTTGCTGAATTCAGGGATATTTTCTATTTATTTTTATGACTTTTCTTTGCAAAAAAAATGAATTTTAAAGTTTATTAGAATTTTCAGCATTTAAATAAATCAAAAAATCTGATTTAATTACTTATCCAAGCGCCGATTGACTCGATCCTAAGAGTCGTCGAAAGCCCACGCAGCGGACTCCAATTTACGAAACTTTACACATGGGCGCTGAGTTGGCACGCGGTTAGGTCCGTTTCATATGGACGGATCGGTAGTCCGTCCCGATCGAGGCTATCCATTTCCAATACATGGAAATGGAGGGCATCGGTTCATTGCTCCGTGGGGACGATTAACCGAGATCCGTTCGTGCTTAGAGAGCAAGATCTCACTGGATTTTCCACCAAAGCTCGTAATTTTTTGTTCCTAAAGCTTCATCTTATTTAGAAGAACACATCCACACGGTTATTTAGGCATAGTGTAATAGTTTCTTTCATAAAGGTCCAAACCCGAGCGTAGTTTTAGGGTTCGCAGCACATACCTGGTCTCAAGATGTGTAGCCTCGATTGAGTTTGATGGAAATGTTCGCCTTGTTCTCGCGAAGCTTGATCTTGGTTCAATCGGGCCATTATTTGTCCTCGNGGCACATACCTGGTCTCAAGATGTGTAGCCTCGATTAAGTTTGATGGAAATGTTCGCCTTGTTCTCGCGAAGCTTGATCTTGGTTCAATCGGGCCATTATTTGTCCTCGGTGAAATGGTGACTCAGTTTCAGCTTAGACTAGGTTAGAGACCTCGAGATGGATTGATTTCAATTGAGGAAGTTTTGTAGGGGTCTTAGGAAGCTTTTGGAATGCTTGGGTTGGAGTTTTGATAGGGTTTGTGTCAACCCGAAATTTTGTCCTGGTTTTAAAGTGGGAAATTAGGGTTTCCTAGCGGGTTTAGGAGGTTGAAACTATGGGAAATCAATTGCCTAGAGGNATGGTTTTAAAGTGGGAAATTAGGTTTCCTAGCGGGTTTAGGAGGTTGAAACTATGGGAAATCAATTGCCTAGAGGATAAGGAGTAGTTTTGTTATTGAGTGCAATAGGGTTTAGAGATTCTATCTGAGGTTCTTCTCTTCTTTGAGCTTTCGGGTAAGGGTCTTAAATAGCCATTGAAGGCTTCTAGAGGTCCATGGCTGATTGGAGAGGAAGGATGGTGGCTCGGGGAAGTTTAGATGAGCTTAGGGGATAGAATTCAGCTNCTTCTTTGAGCTTTCGGGTAAGGGTCTTAAATAGCCATTGAAGGCTTCTAGAGGTCCATGGCTGATTGNAAGCTGGTTCTTATTGCAGCAACCTTTACACTTGTGCCCCAGCCAATTACTAATAAACTGTCATCCTGCACTCATAACAAAAGTTGAATTGAATAAAATAACAATGCAGAAACTAAGACATGAAAAGGAATATTATTAAAGCTACAACTGATGAAAAGTCCCACATAAAGAAAAAGAGCTCACAATCTATCATGCAAAACTCAATGCTCAAAACTCTTTAAAAAATGCATGAAACAGATAAAAGTAATCTAACATGAAAATTCCTTTGCTGTGCAATAAAAAGGTATGCAAATAAAAAAAAAACTTATTGGGCCAACTTAAAAGTATTTGCATGGTTCTGGTGGATACATGCACGTCAGAAAATANTACTGATGAAAAGTCCCACATAAAGAAAAAGAGCTCACAATCTATCATGCAAAACCCAATGCTCAAAACTCTTTAAAAAATGCATGAAACAGATAAAAGTAATCTAACATGACAATTCCTTTGCTGTGCAATAAAAAGGTATGCAAACAAAAAAAGAACTTATTGGGCCAACTTAAAAGTATTTCCATGGTTCTGGTGGATACATGCACGTCAGAAAATAAAAAATAAAAAAAAAATTAAAACCTTAAAATGTATTAAATAGGTTTCTTAGATATCTAAACGAAGTTCAGTGCCTTTAGTTAGTTGCTCTAAAGAGAACCAAAT
Source organism: Phalaenopsis hybrid cultivar (assembly GCA_002079205.1). NCBI lineage: Eukaryota > Viridiplantae > Streptophyta > Magnoliopsida > Asparagales > Orchidaceae > Phalaenopsis > Phalaenopsis hybrid cultivar. The sequence continues at coordinate 158,906 of JXCR01129792.1, forward strand.
GAAATGTTACNTAAAAAAAAAAACTTATTGGGCCAACTTAAAAGTATTTGCATGGTTCTGGTGGATACATGCACGTCAGAAAATAAAAAATAAAAAATAAATTTTAAAACCTTAAAATGTATTAAATATGTTTCTTAGATATCTAAACGTAGTTCAGTGCCTTTAGTTAGTTGCTCTAAAGAGAACCAAATGAAATGTTACAGCCATATATACCAATCTTCANTTATATACCAATTTTTACAAGAAACTTACTCTTAGCATTCTAAGTTATACCACAAAAAAAAATGTGCCAATAAACCAAGGCATCTGCACCAGTTCAAAAGAAGGTCATAAGTAATAAAAATTCTTTCTCAGGTGTCTTGACGCTTTAAGAAATTTTCAAGACAATATATGATGACAAAAATTTGAGAGAATAGCTTCTGAGTATTATATCTCAGCATTTGTTTAGTGACTTATACAAGGCTAGCAGAGTTTTTAATAGAAAACATATAACATTATAAAAAAATAATTACAAATTAATAATAATAATTCACAGAGTGATTAATAGAAAGTAGGGATCCCACGGACCAATAATATGGCAACCAGTCAAAAAAGGGATGGAGGGCAGAAGTTTTGAATACTGGGCCTTAGCTAGCAGAAATCATATAGATGTTTTACATTCCCTCTCAAGCCAATGAATGATACTAGCCATACCAAGATTAAATGATAATTTCTAAAAATTGCCATTGATGCTCCATTCATGAGAATGTTAGCAAGTTGTTTACCATAGGTTCCAAATAGAGTATAAATTAGACCAGTATCAGACTTCTTTATATAATGTTGAACAACTTAAATATTTTTTATAAGATTATGTTGTTTGGGATTATATTCAATGTTGATGGTTGACCTAACAATAATAAATTTCTATAAGATCTTTCCCTTCAATCTTTAAATCATTTATGATAATTTTAGCAATTACAATTGTTAGATTCTCGACACCATAAATTTAAATTCAGCCTCCAAGATAGCTTTTATCACCACTTTTTTTTAATGCTCAAAAACATGAGGTTGCCTCAGAACAATTAGCGATAAATTCAAATTGATCTCCCATCCACCATAAAACCTTACAATCTACATCTTCTGATACTTCAGAAGTTAAATGTTCCCACTTTTGAAAAAAATTCATTTGTCTGAGGTTTGTGTAATATATTTTAGAATATAAAATATTATTTTAAGGTAGGATTCTTTAAGATTAGACATGAATTGACTCACCACACAAAAATAAGCAATGTCAGGTCTAATCTATGCAATAAGTAGATTAGTCTTCCAACAAGCCTCTAATAGAAATTTTTTTCTACTACTGTGCCCTTTATAGCATTTCCTAATTTAGGATTAAATTCTATGGGGCTCCCAACAAAATTTTATCCAAGCTTACCGGTTTTTCGAAACAAATAGTTATGAACCTTTGTTATGATATGAAAATCCAACATTAAGAGTGTCCAACTTTAATTCTAAGGAAATACTTTATCCTGCCTAAATCTTTAGCTTAATAATCTTGGAGCAATTTTTCTTTAACTTTGCAATTTCTTCTAAGTCGGTAGATGTCATGACAATGCCACCGATATAAACAAGCAGTTTAGGGCTCTCCATGAAGCTTTGTTTCAAAATAATGGATGATTCATGTGACTGCCACCTCTAGATAATCATACAAGGAGACATTTTTCATATCAAATTATTGTATCTACAAGTTCTTATTAACTGCTAATGATAAAAGAACTCCAATAGTGTTTATTTTAGTAAATGGAATAAATACTTCAAGATGATCAATCTTATATATCTTAGGGTAGCCTTTGAACACTAAGTTATAAGAGAAAAAGGTCAAAATCGTCCTTTGTGGGAGGAGTGTTACAAGTCAAAAACATCTAACGTGTCAAAATTTAATCACTTCATAAATCTAATCCGAAATAGTTCAACAGAGAAATTATTTTGGATAGCATTTGAAGAGTCAAGAGACTAAAGTAAACTCATTTATAGCCTGAGGCTAAAATGGTCTTATGTGGATAGTCCAAAGAACATTTTTTTGGCTATTACCTATTTTATAGTAAAGACCAATCAATGTCCTACCAGTTTCTTTTCTTTTGATAACTTTTTTAATTCTCTTTCTTTTTAAAGAATTTGAATTTTTCCCCTAATAGCATTACTCCAATTCACATTATTTAAAGCTTTTAGATTGTTTTACGAATAGAAATAGCATACAAGCTAGGAAGAATGGATATGTGATCATATTAAATGTTTTTTGTGCAATATTTTTTTAAGAAGAGAAATAGCTTGCAGGCTAGCAAGAATGAGTATTTGATCATATAAAAGGTTTTCTATATAATAAAAATAAATGAAAGAAATATGTAGTGCAAATATAGTACATTTATGTGTAGGTTCAACGATTGTAACAATGAATTCAATGATAGAGATTTATATGATTGACTAGACTTGTGCATATTGAGATGCCTTTCTTCTCGAGTAAACCTATAATAGCTTAGTAGGAAGTGAAGTTCGCATAGGCTCAATTTGGGTCGGTACGTGTGAATTGGTTGTCAGAATGAGTGGTTAAGCAAGGCAATCTAAAAGAAAATTACATGTGTCAATGATGTTTCTTCCTCATACAGTCACAAAAAAGTACTTTTTCATTAAAAGTGACATCAATAGACATATACCTCTCAATAAAAGGATGGTAACATATATATACTCTTTATGTGGGAGAAGCTTAAAAACATATTTAATAAAAACATATTTAATCGCTCAACGATCAAAATTCCTTCTATTTTAAAATGTGTATGATTAAAAAAAAGCTTCAATATTTTACGAACAGGCTTATTTGAGGTGCTAAAATGGAGAAAGAATTTATTTAAAAGTTATGTTTAACTCTTTTGAACCTAAGAACCTTCGTAATAAATAGATTTATGATGAGGGTGGCTATTAAAATTATTTTCTCTCAAATATTATTTTGGGATATTTTAATGCAAAAGAGAGCCCTTATGGCAGAAGTAGATTGATATATTATCATTCAATTATACTATTTTGTTAGAGTGCATACATAAAAAGGACTGATGCACTTCTTTTTCAAGTACAAGATGGTGGTAAAAGTAGTCTTTAACATTATCAAAATTGTCCCTTTAAAAAATCAACTTCCATGTTCAAAAAGATGGGAATTATTGTACTTAAATCAATGTTAATTTTAGTAAAAAGATGGCACAAGGTCACAATCATCAATAAATGACAAACCATCGAGCCATATAGATGTCAGAATTAAAGGATGATTTTTAGAACTATGAATAAGAGAAAAAAGAATGACTTCTTGTACACTTACTAGAAAATAGGTAGATTTATATTTTGCTAGCTTAGAAACATCATAATAAAATTTTCAGACATCACTTTTTTAATTATGAAGGGAATATGGTTTTGAGAATGAAAAATTATAAGTGCACAAGATACAAGTATTGAAGCCATTTTTTTATTGCATTTAAGAGTTCTAGAGAGAGGAGAAAAGTTGTAGGTGGTATGTTACTTTGTTGATTAGTTGGTTTCTCAATTTAGTAGAAACCTTCCATTTTTATTTAATAAGCATATTTGTCCTCCTCGTAGTACATTCCTAGACAGCATAACATGAAGAATTAATCACACCATTGCAAATGGAATCTTTAATTTGCTTTTGAATGAATAACATGAAGGTAAATAACTTACATGCATGCCAAATTTGACAGATTTATTTATAAGAATATTTCATTGGCTGAACATGATAGTTAAGGATCCATCAGTCCTATTTATTTTATTTTCGCTATTACAAGAGATAAATGAAATTTAATTGTGAGAGAAATTGGTCATAGCCATAATCCAATAGCTCAAATGGGCATCTTTGAGATTTTAAAGGCAAGAGAAAAGAAGGTATAACCTAACTATATATATATATATTAGTCTGTTCCTTCCCTAGAACTAGAGGCAGAGGCAAGACCAAATTGGGTCGCTCTCTAGCCACCTGATACTATGTATTTCGGCACTGTTAAGCTTTTTATTTAAGTATCTAATGTATTTTTCTGTTTTTTCTAGTTTTGGAACCATTTGTGGTTTTTTAGTGAGCAAGTATGTCATGTTTGGGCCCTCCCACACATTGTATATGTATCTTTCTTTCTACTTAATGTATTAGCCTTTTTGGGCTTTCAAAAAAAAAAATTATATACATACATATCTATATATATATATATATATATATATATATATATATATACATATATATAAGTACTCCTAGCAAGTCTTTTTATCATTTTTGTCTTTGAGTGCAACAATGAAGGCCTGCAGGCTAGTGGTAATGCAACTATGAGTGTTGTTGTAACAAAAATAGAAGGAGAATAAAAAGCTGGGGTCATAATAGCAACACAAAATTTGGAGAGAATCGATTGGGTATTTTATTCCAATAGCATTTATACAAACCTAGGAAAGCTTGTAGGTGCTCTTTCATTTTGGGTTTAGGGAGCACACCAATGCAACCAACTTCTGTGCTATTTTGTTTTGCATGGTTCTTTTGTTTGGAAACATAAANCCTAGCAAGTCTTTTTATCATTTTTGGCTTTGAGTGCAACAATGAAGGCCTGCAGGCTAGTGGTAATGCAACTATGAGTGTTGTTGTAACAAAAATAGAAGGAGAATAAAAAGCTGGGGTCATAATAGCAACACAAAATTTGGAGAGAATCGATTGGGTATTTTATTCCAATAGCATTTATACAAACCTAGGAAAGCTTGTAGGTGCTCTTTCATTTTGGGTCTAGGGAGCACACCAATGCAACCAACTTCTGTGCTATTTTGTTTTGCATGGTTCTTTTGTTTGGAAACATAAAGACTGAAATCCCTCTCTTTCTGACATTGTTAGGGAAGGTATAGACCACACTGTAAATGTTTTAATGCGTGCTATTTGTACCTTTTTGATAGGAGAGCTTCTAAGGCAATAGGGATCTCATGAATCAATGAAGTGGAAGCAAAANGAGCTGGGGTCATAATAGCAACACAAAATTTGGAGAGAATCGATTGGGTATGTTATTCCAATAGCATTTATACAAACCTAGGAAAGCTTGTAGGTGCTCTTTCATTTTGGGTCTAGGGAGCACACCAATGCAACCAACTTCTGTGCTATTTTGTTTTGCATGGTTCTTTTGTTTGGAAACATACAGACTGCAATCCCTCTCTTTCTGACATTGTTAGGGAAGGCATAGACCACACTGTAAATGTTTTAATGCGTGTTATTTGTACCTTTTTGATAGGAGAGCTTCTAAGGCAATAGGGATCTCATGAATCAATGAAGTGGAAGCAAAATTGGATGAAAAGATGGTGGAATTCTTGGTGAGTATGGGCCCAGATTAGCATAAATTATGTAGATATGAAAGTGAATCTAAAAGGGCATCCATTTATTAAACTCAACTCAAATAGCCCCCAGTCATGTTTTAGAATATTTCAACATTGTCTGAAGTAAACAAAAATATACATTAACTGGTTCAGGTGGATACAGCCAACCTTCAGCAATAAAACATTGAAAAGTAAGGTATCCAAAAGCTGGCGGTGCCTTTAGTTCTCATCTCTATTGAGTTAAAATGAAACATTACAACCGCATAAACCAAACTTCACAAGATAATTTCAGCATGTTCTTGTTAAGCAATGCCTAATTATTAAAATGATAAGAAAGCATGTTATCTTCATCCGTTCAAAAGGAGATCAAAAAAAATAAAAAAATAAAAATAGAAGTCACTGATTAGGTGCCTCTTATACTTCAAAAATATTTTCCAAACAAATACAGACTAGAGAAATGCAGGTGAGTGTAACATGCAATCATTTATCAGAGTTCGACTTTACAAGCCTCTAGAAATCAATCTATCAAGAAATCTCTTTAAATAGACAGAATTTCAAACAAACATGCATTACTACTTTAGAAATAAAAGACTTTGAGCCAACCTGCCAGACCAAACGAGGAAGCAAAAGCTCTGGGCGTGGAATTCCGTAAGGTCTCTCAATAAAAGTAACCCTTACATTATTAACCATGTCATAAACTTTCACCCCAGCATCATTGGCCCAAGCAATAAGACAGGTTCTCCACTTAACTGCATGTATTGGACCCTCACCATCATGTAAAACCTGAAATACGTGGCACACATTCTATGATAAGCAAACCCATAGGCAACTTTCATGGAAACTACTCTTACATCAATACTTCGAACACCAGAAATACCTGTTTGTTGTACCCTAGCCAGGTCTTTGAGTTCAAGAAAAGCTGACCAGCTAAACCTCCAGCAACAAATCTACGAGTAGATTTTCGAGAATAATCTGGATCCAGAGCTATGCTTTTCATTGGACGATGGTACTCAAATTTCAATCTTTCATCGGTGAAGAGGCCGTTTATAACCACAGATCCATCATCGGAGCAGCTACCAACATATTCACCTTCTGCATCAAAACAAAGGTCGTTGACAGTAGCATTATGAGCAGAGAATTCTTTGACCTGTATAACAAATGGAAAAGTAGAATCAATAAGCTTGCAAAATCAAGTAGCTTTATTACTAAATAAGAAATACAAACCAAGCGCTGCAGTGGGATGGGTGCAAGGATATTTAATCACTAGTTTCATGAGAAGATTAAATCTTAAAATCGTCTCATAACTATTGGCCTATAGGCAATTTATTCCAAGGGTATCACACTACTCCAATTTAACACTGTCATTATCGGGTACCAAATTTCAAATGAAAAAAATAAGGGTTGCGTTATGTAGTCAACAACCAGCATAAATTTTTTTTGTTAAGAAACTATGGCATGAATCATTTAAATCAATGTGTCAATGTTAGGGCATCCCCTAAAAGTGACGTTGGACTAACGCCAAGGTGTAGTGTTGGATAAGCAAGGCTTCCCACGTTATTGACAAATGCGGGCAAAAAAGTTAGTCCATGAAACTAAAATTAGGATAGAAACTTGGAGTGCATTTATTTATCAAAATCTAGTCCTCATATCGGGCGTTTGATTCAGGTCTCCTTGAATCGCGTTACAGCCTACAGTCGAATTTTCTTCTTCGCGGCGAACCACAGCTGGCAACTAGCGTCCTGTTCCGATTTTACCCATGCAGGCGAGAATTACAAAAGGAAAGGGCAAAGTACAGTTTCATGAATTGTGAGACATATAAAGTTAAATTGATTTTTAAAAAGAATGTAATATATGTAAGAATTTTAAAACGAATTTGGTTTTTTTAAAGCGAATGTAATATCTAAAAAATCAATTTAATATTTTGATGAAATTTAGAAAACGATTGCAATGTCTAAATTTTGTAAATAATTTGAATCATTCATGTTTACGCATGTAATTGCCCAATAATTTTATCATTAATATATAAATCTTATCAATACAACTAAAAATTTATTTTAATTTAATGAAAATTTGTAATTAAAATTTATATGGTGTCAAATTAAAATTCAAATATTGTCATCAAATAAATAATTAATTTAATTGACCAATTATTATGCTTCATGAGGCATATAAAGTTAAATAGATTAAGTATAAAATTTGAATCATTACAATTCATAGTTAAAAATAATTTTATGCTCAATAAATTTATTTTGTTATAAAAGAAGTTCAGGAGGCTTTAACGAATACTAAGGATGAAAAATCATTAGGACCTAATGATATGTCAAATGAAGCGTGAAAATATTTAGGAGATTTAGGAGCTTACTAAACACTTTAATATATTTCAAAAACTAGAAGGATACCTGAAGAGTGGGGAAAGAGTATTTTGGTCTTCATTTTTAATAATAAAGGGGAAACACAAGAATGTAGAAATTAAAAAGGAATTAAGTTTATATGTCATACTTTAAAATTATGAGAGAAAGTAATTAAATATAGATTAAGACGTGAAAGAAAGATTTCTCATAATCAATTTGAATTTATGTTGGGCGGTTTTACTATAGAAGCTTTACATTTCTGGAGAGGTTTGATGAAGTAAAGAGAGAATAAGGAGGATCAACATGTGATTTTATTAATTTAGAAAAAAATTTACGATAAGGTTCCAAGAGAAGTCCTTTGGAGAGTTCTAGAGAGGAAAGGTATTGATATGACTTATATTCAAGTCATTAAAGATATGTATACTAGAACAGTTACATGTGTTCGAACAGGAGGATTGATGTAGTATTTCATTATCTCAATTATATTATATCAGGGATTGGCTTTAAGCCCGTATCTTTTTGCTTAAGTTATGAACACTCTTGTTGGACATTTATAGAAGGATGTACCTCGGTGTATGCTTTCGCTGAATATATCCTTCTTGTTGATAAGACTAGAGAAAGAGTACAGAAAAAAATTGAATTACGGAGGTCAACACTGGAGTCTAAAGGCCTTTGTTTGAGTAAAACTAAAACTTAATACATTGAATGTAATTTTAGTAGTAGTAGCTCTAGTGGTAGAGTTATAACTATGAGTGATCAAATCATTAAAGGTGTGAACGTTTTAGATATCTCGGTCTATTGTTCAAAATGATGGAGATATAGATGAGGATGTTATTAGTAGAATTCAAGTTGCTTGGTGAAACTGGAGGAATACATCTGGCCTATTGTGAGATAGAAAAGTACCGCTTAGACTGAAATGAAAAGTTTATAAAATGGTGGTGAGAAATGCAATGCTTTATGATAGAGTGTTGGCCTTTAAAAAATAAGCACAAAACTAAGTTAGGTGTTGTTGAGATGAGAATGCTTAGGTGGATGAGTGGATTGACACTTGGAGACAAACTACAAAATGAATATATCTGTTATAGGGATGGTGTAGCTCCAATGGCCCGAGTTGGTCACATTAAACATCAATCATCTGATGATCCAGTAAGGCTAGAAGATGTTTTAGATTCGACTAATGTTAGGAAAGACGAAGGTAGACCTAAAAAAACTTGGGCATATTGTATTTAAAATGATCTTAATCTATTAAAACTAAATGAAAATATAACGCTCAATAGAGCGCAATAGAGAAAAATGATTAATGTAGCCAACCCCACTTAGTGGGATAAAGGCTTGTTGTTATTGTTGTTGTCATAATATAAATAATTTTATAGTTATTAAGAAATTTATGTCATTAAATTTATTTTGAAATTTATTTTGAAAACAATTTGCTTCAACCTCACGACCGCAACTGGCAGCCTAAGAAGGGTGTAGGTGCACATGAGATGAGGGTTATTTCAGATATTTTATTCACAGATAACGCTTTCAAAATCAAATTTTTCAAACAGACAAACTGTTTCTGAAATACTAGCTTTTACATAATTGATTTTCTATAGCAAATTTTAAACTGAGATTTTATACAGCCACAGCCAAAACAAATGCACCCTTGAAACATAAGTAATCTCACACGTAAATTAATAGAATTAGTAAATAATATGGTTCAGGAGAAGATAAACATCTTATGCATTCAAAAAACTAAATGCGTTGGGTAAAAACTAAGAAAATTGATAGCTTAGATCTTAAATATTAGTATTCAGGAAAGGGATGTATCAAAAATGCTCTAATTGCAATTATAGATAAAATTTTAAAAGATGATATAATAAAAATTAATAGAATTGGACATAGGATTATAACTATAAAAATTATTATTGATGCTAAGATTCATAATATTATAAATCCTTATATTACCCAAGTCTGTTTAGATATATGTTCAAAAGAAAAATTAATACAAAGAATAACTTTTGAAGAAAACTTTTTATAAGAAGCAATTAAATGGACATATTGTTAGAGTAGTAACAAATTTTAAAGGTAATTATGTTGGCTTTATTTTGGAGTGACTAATAAAAAAGTATAGGCATATTAATATTTACTTAGTTTATAAATTTATTATTATTAATATTTTATTCAAGAAAAGAGGAGCATATTATCATTTATAAGAATAGATCTAATAAAATAGAAATTAATTATTTTCTTATGAAAAAATATATATTGTCAATATTATAAAGATTGTAAGGTCATTCCAAGTGAATATTTAAGTACACTATTGATTATTGAATTTGAATTTTAAAATTAAAAACAAAACAAAATATTATCAAAAAATGAGATGGTTGCACTTAAAAAAATAAATAAAATTATTTTTATGAGTAAACTTCAATATCTTAAAATTTAGGATTTTCATAAAAAAAATATATTATTTGGGATTAAGTAACAAGTATTATTAAGCATGTTGTAAAAGATGTGCTTGGAAAATCAAAGAGAAAAGCTCTTGTGAATAAAAATAAATTGTAGTGGAATAATAATATGCAATACAAGATAAATAATAAGAAACTTTATTATCTAAAAAAATACGATCAACTTTAGTGATCTTAATATCATAAATAATTTTTTTTTTTTATTTACGACGTCTCATTGGTGAAATGGAAGTTGAAGAGGCGTTAAAGAGAATGAAGTGTAGAAAAGCATTGGAAACTAATGGTATTATAATAATGTGTGAAAATATATAGGAGATCTAAAAGTTTTTTTGCTTACTAAAATTTTTATAAAAAATATTTAATGAGTATAGAAATAGTCTATTAGTTCTTATTTTTAAGAATAAAAGAGATGCACAAGAATATGCAAATTATAAAGAATTAAGTTGATATTTCATACGTTAAACTTGTGAGAGCAATTCAAACATAGTTTATAACGTAATACTAAAGTTTCAAAAAATCAATTTGGATTCAAACTAGGAAAATCTACTATAGAAGCTTATTTAGAGGTTTGATACGGAAATACAAAGAAAGTAAGGAGTATGTATGTATATATATATATATATATATNTGGTAGGTGGTTGTTCTCCTCCTCTAATGCTTATAAAAAACCCCATTTGGGGGAAAATCTAGGGCTGGCCGAAATTTTGAGAGTGGGGAGGTGCTGTCAAAATCTTTTCTAACTTACATTTTCTTCTCATCTTCTGTGGCTTGGGAGTTGTTAAAAAAAAATTTTTGAGAAAGAAAGGAAGAGTTCTTGAGGAAGAAGAGTGTTGCTGGAATCCTCTTTAAGCTAGAAATTTCATATGCTTGTGACGTGGAGCATTTGTAGTGGTCTTTTCTAGAGCCATTATTATAGTTTTATTTCAAATCTACTGAAAGAAGTATTCCTTTTCCTCTCCTCTGTTTTGTTGGCTTGCTCGAAACATGCTATTGGAAATCATTTTTAAATGCTAGAAATTATGTTTGGGGGCTCATACCTCACTTCTCTTGCTCCCCCTTGTTGAAATATATGTCGGATGTCATTTTTAAATGCTAGAAATTATGTTTGGGGGCTCATATCTCACTTCTCTTGCTCCCCCTTGTTGAAATATATGTTGGATGTCATTTTTTAAATGCTAGAAATTAGGTTTGGGGGCTCATATCTCACTTCTCTTGCTCCCCCTTGTTGAAATATATGTTGAAATATATGCTGGATGTCATTTTTTAAATGCTAGAAATTATGTTTGGGGGCTCATATCTCACTTCTCTTGCTGCCCCTTGTTGAAATACATACTGGATTTGATTTTTCTGGTTTTGGTTTGCTGCCTTAGCCGTGAGCTTCATATACATTTAGCTGGATTTGATTTTTGATGTTGGGTTGATGCCTTAGCCGTGAGCTTCATATACATTTAGCTGGATTTGATTTTTGGTTTTTTTGGTTTGCTACCCTAACCGTGAGCTTCATGTTTACTGTCTCTATAGTTCTCTTCTCTTTTGACTCTTCCCCATGAGTTGGATTTGGGACTTTGGTATGTTGCCTTTACTGTAAGTTTAGCTTAGTGATTTGCAGTTTGTTGTCTTTGTCATAAGGATGGCTTGGTGGTTTTGTTGGCTTAGCATAATTTGGTTTGTTACCCTACCCGTGGGCTCTCTCCTCTCTTATTATCTTACCCGTGAGCATTTGATTAAAATTAAAGTAGAAGGGCTTTGATAATGGCATGATTTTTTTTTTGAGGTACAGAAGGATGCTCCATATCGATTGTTCTCCCATATTTTATGAAATGTAGAAGGCTTTTGAAGCTTTATTTTGAGTTTGTTATAAATTAAAGTCACGTTGGGTTTGGAAATCCATAAAAGCGCCACTTGGAAAAGATATCCTTCTCGGAATTGATACGATCATTTTCCTTTTAACGAATTTAAATGTTTTAGACCGAAACATTCATGCGCTTTATTGATTTAATTTGGTTTTAAACATGGATCGGTCTCATTTTCATTTATTTTATTTTATTTTATTTTTAACGGTCAAGTTAAAAATGGGAATTTCCGATTTAATTAAATTCAGAAATGATTTATAATTTTAAGGAAAATAGGAGGGGGAAAGAGAAGATGAGAGAAAATTGAAATTAAAATTTGAATTTTTTGGATGATACAATCTAAAGAGGAGATAGGGTAGCGAACAATCCACCTTTTTCTTTTAACATAAGAAAAAAATAAATTGCAAATTGAAAGACTAGTTGAAATCGGAAGAAATGAGGATTTAGATAACGATTGAGAGATTAGTGGACTTAGATTAGTGGACTTACTCTTATATCCCTTGAGCTTTGAATCAATTGAAAATTTAATTCCTTTAACTAGGATTGAAGCACAACTCACAACTCTTTGCCAAAACTATGAGTTTACCCTAGTTTTAGGAGTCTGGTAGTGAGCTAAGTTAGATCTATAGATGTTTGAGGGTTAGTGGAAAGACATTTAATTGAGATTAGACACTTCAAGTTTAACCTAAAGTGCAGACATCCTAGATTTTAGAAGCACAACTTAAGANGAAAATCCAATTCCTTTAACTAGGATTGAAGCACAACTCACAACTCTTTGCCAAAACTATGAGTTTACCCTAGGTTTTAGGAGTCTGGTAGTGAGCTAAATTGGATCTATAGATGTTTGAGGGTTAATGGAAAGACACTTAATTGAGATTAGACACTTCAAGTTTAACCTAAAGTGCAGACATCCTAGATTTTAGAAGCACAACTTAAGAAATAGTTTATCATCCTAATTTTCAAATGACCCTAAGAAATCCAAACATCTAACCTCAGTTTAGAAGATAAGTAGGACACTAGGCACGAGGGTGCACTAGATTGTGACTCATGACTGATTTAATTAAATCAAATANTCAAACATCTAACCTCAGTTTAGAAGATAAGTAAGGACACTAGGCACGAGGGTGCACTAGATTGTGACTCATGACTGATTTAATTAAATCAAATAATGAAATTCTACCTTAGCTTGACCAAAACTGAATTCCAATGCTCCGGGATTTGAGTTTGTCCTACATTCAAATCCTTCTGGCAATTGGGGATATTCCAATATCATATATAAATTTCCTATTCTTGGTCCTTTATATGTGGTATGATGGTTTATTTTATTTGTTTATCTTTTCTCTGCGATTTACCTTTTTCAATTAAGTCTTTTTCAGGTCATACTTCCCTCTTTTATGCAGCACATAATAGCTAAATTAAAATGAACAATGAACCTCTCACGTGTACAGGTTTAATTTACATTACAGCATTTTATTTTAAAGCATGTTATATTATTTTCATAGCCTGTTATACTGTTTCCCTAGCACGTTATGCTCTTCTCTTAGCATGCTATACTGTCTTTTCTTTCTACTGTACACTATACTGCTCTTTTCTGTTACACTGCATGCTTAGTTANTGCGCTTTTATGAATTTCCAAACCGAACATGACTTCAATTTATAACAAACTCAAAATGAAGCTTCAAAAGCCTTCTACATTTCATAAAATATGAGAGAACAATTCATATGGAGCATCCTTCTGTACCTAAAAAAAAAAATCATGCTATTATCAAAGCCCTTCAACTTTAATTTTAATCAAAGGCTCACGGGTAAGACAATAAGAGAGGGGAGAGCCCACGGGTAGGGTAACAAACCAAAGTCTGCTAAGCCAACAAAACCACCAAGCCATCCTTATGGCAAAGACAACAAACTGCAAATCACTAAGCTAAACTTACAGTAAAGGCAACATACCAAAGTCCCAAATCCAACTCATGGGGAAGAGTCAAAAGAGAAGAGAACTATAGAGACAGTAAACATGAAGCTCACGGTTAGGGCAACAAACCAAAAAAACCAAAAATCAAATCCAGCTAAATGTATATGAAGCTCACGGCTAAGACATCAACCCAACATCAAAAATCAAATCCAGCTAAATGTATATGAAGCTCATGGCTAAGGCAGAAAATGAAAACCAGAAAAATCAATTCCAGTATATATTTCAACAAGGGGCAGCAAGAGAAGTGAAATATGAGCCCCCAAACATAATTTCTAGCATTTAAAAATGACATCCAATATATATTTCAACAAGGGGCAGCAAGAGAAGTGAGATATGAGCCCCCAAACATAATTTCATATAATTTTTAGCATTTAAAAATGACATCCAACATATATTTCAACAAGGGGCAGCAAAAGAAGTGAGATTTGAGCCCCCAAACATAATTTCTAGCATTTAAAAAATGACATCCAGCATATATTTCAACAAGGGGGAGCAAGAGAAGTGAGATATGAGCCTCAAACTGTCAGCATATATTTCAACAAGGGGCAGCAAGAGAAGTGAGATATGAGCCCCCAAACATGATTTCTAGCATTTAAAACTAACATCCAGCATATATTTTAACAAAGGGGCAGCAAGAGAAGTGAAATATGAGCCCCCAAACATAATTTCTAGCATTTAAAAATGATTTCCAATAGCATGTTTCGAGCAAGACAACAAAACAGATGAGAGGAAAAGGAATACCTCTTTCAGCAGATTTGAAATAAAACTATAAGAATGGCTCTAGAAAAGACCACTACAAATGCTCCACGTCACAAGCACTTGAAATTTCTAGCTTAAAGAGGATTCCAACAACACTCTTCTTCCTCAAGAACTCTTCCTTTCTTTCTCAAAAATTTTTTTTTTAACAACTCCCAAGCCACAGAAGATGAGAAGAAAATGTAAGTTAGAAAAGATTTTGGCAGCACCTCCCCACTCTCAAAATTTCGGCCAGCCCTAGATTTTCCCCCAAATGGGGTTTTATAAGCATTAGAGGAGGAGAACAGCCATATACCAGCCACCCTGATAACCAAATCGTGTGAGGGGAGAGGAGGAGAAAGATTTAAGGCAAGAGGAAATGCAGCCTAGTACAGGGAAAGGGTCGGCCAGGTGGAGTTCCACCGTTGGAGTGCTGCTCGGTCGAGAGGAACTCGAGGAGACGAGCCGCGTGCTCAATCGGCAGCGGAATGCCGCGTGTGAGGGAAGAGGAAGACGATTTCAGCGGCCAGGGGTTCGATCGTCGAGCTCGACTGCGGCCGATCGCGGGAGAAGAGGTGCGTGCGAAAGCTAGGACTCCGCCCGAGTGGCTCTCGGTCGAGGCAAAGGAATGCCGTGCGGGGGTAAAAGTAAAAAAAAAAAGACCTAGGGTTATAAACCCTAATATTATAAATGATAAATATATAAAATATTTGATATTTCTTAAAATAAAATTTGAATAGTACCATTTTTGTCCGTGCGTCACAATACAACAAAATGGATGTTCCTTTTAGGTAATTTTGACGCTCCGGACGCATTGACGCGATCC
>JXCR01129792.1:178258-189716 GCA_002079205.1 Phalaenopsis hybrid cultivar
TACATACATGTATATATATATCTACATATATATACATATACATGTATATAGATATATATACATGTATGTACATACAATGTACATACATGTATATAGATATATGTACATACACGTATATACATGTATGTACATACATGTATATACATGTATGTAGATACGTGTATGTACATATATGTATATACATGTATGTATATACGTACATATACACGTACATACACGTACATACATGTATGTACATACACGTACATACATGTATACATGTATGTACGTGTATGTACATATATGTACATACATGTATACACATGTATATACATATAGATGTAGAGACATGTATATACATGTATGTACATATATATATATATATATATAGATATATATATATATATATATATATATATATATCTATATATANTATTATTGCCACCCAATGGTAACAGATGAATAGGGCCTACAATCTAAAACTCTGGTTAAATTTAATTAAAACATATAGCCCCATTTTAAAGAGTATTAGAAACACACAAGTATTCAATTCCTCCGAGTACTCAATTTCACCATTATTGATACAGAAAATGTAATCCATTAGTAGCATTTAGCTCGAATCTACAATCAACAACACTACAACGAATGAACTCATATTTGCAGAAACTTACAATTTCAGTAAGATTCAACAAAAGCATACTCCATATAATAGGTCATCTTTAAAGATGGTCACCCCTAATTCAGATCATAAGCAGAGCAAGATGAGCTTGTGAATGAATTGACAAATGATACACAATTGGTGATGTTGGACTCCATCTGCTTTATAGCAACGCAAATTAAAAGAATTTGAAACAAAAGCTTCCCCTCAAAGCAAAATTTTGCAACTACAAAGTTAGCATCTACTTACATTTTCTGTACTTTTATGGCTATAATGGATCGTATGAACTCCATCCAGCAACTAAATTAAAGAACCAAAATCCAAAATTCCTCATATCCCCAGCGAAAAATCACATAAAAAAATGAACAAAGCAATAGAAGCAAGACGAGAGATAAATCCACCTGATTTCCCTGGAAGTCAAGTATATGCACGGTGCCATCATGTGTCCCAAGGGCGATCATCCGTTCAGCAATGGCAATAGACGCCGCTGCATCGGTTGAAAGAAGGGACGGCACGCTCCCGCCCATCCTCTGGTACTTAAGCCTTGGTTCCTCCTCTTCCTCTACAGCCTCGTCCCCTTCCTCCTCCTCCTCTTCATCATCATCCTCCTCCCTTTCGTCATCTCCATCTACGTCGTTCTCCGATAAAAGATCCGACGCCATGACCGCAGCCGACGTCGAAATCTGTAACAATCGATTAATATTCAAACATTTTCCTCCTACAACCCTCCCTCTCTCGCGATCTCTGCCTTGTAGTTTCAAACGTTCTTCTCGTTTCTTTCTCCACAGTGAGAGAAGCGATCCAATGCGATGCGAACTGTTTAGCCCTGTAAATAAAGCTGCGGATTTGATAAATCCGGATTTCACGGATTTCGGCCTTAAATCGCGGATTTACTAAATCCCGCGTGAATTGGTGGATTTAGTAAATCCGGGACGCTCTTTCGCGCGAAAATATGTGAAGTTACCTTCCGGTAGGATGGGAGCAGAAAGAGGAAAAAGATGGGAATTTGGGGTCTCTGTACGCCGCGATCCGGTGTTGCCTTCCCCTTTATCTCTAATCGAGACTGTATAGCTGAGGGTTCGGTCGAAACCGGGAGGCCAGGAGAGGGGGAGTGAAGCTGGCGCCGGTTTTTGAAGAGAGGAAAGTGCTACGTGCAGAGAGGAGAGAGCGGAAGCGGGGATGGCTTTGCGATTTTATTTTATTTTTTATTTAGCTTAAGTTTGTTATTTTAATTAAGGATTAAGTAAAAATTAGTAAAAATAAACTACTAATTAATAACAATTAAATAAATTAGATATTATTATTATTATTAGTTAATTAACGAATTAAAAATATTTATATTTTTATTTTTAAATGGATTTTTTAAGTAATTCTTAATCAATATAGTTAATAACTAATGAATACATAATTAATTTTAAACTATTATTTAATAAGTAATTAGTTTTATAACTTTTTAATGAATAATCAATTAGTTTAGTAAATAAATAGTTATTAATAAGCCTCATTAGAAATAAAATTTAAATTGAATTTACTTAAATTTAATAATTAGTTTTTAATCTAGTAAGTAAATAATATACTTTGTTATTCTAACTAACATAACAAATTTTTAAATACTCATAATTGCCAAATAGTATAACAAGGTATAATTGAATTTATCAGATCCATTGCCAAAGATTTTTTTTTGAAGCTAGCCCTTACAGAATTTATTGAATACTACTAATTTAAATCTAGTAAGTTGTTATACTTGCTCATTGCTCGTCTTCACCCTTCTCTATTTTTTTTAGATGACGGCTTCTGGATGGTGGGGTTGAATCCTAATTGTGACATCAAGAAGATACGAGACATGGAGAGCAATGAGAGATCACATGGTGTGGGTTTCGCATTAGTGTTCTCATGATGAGAGCATCGGACTAGTGTGGTCGGTTATTAGACCAGATTATCATTTTAATTAATAAATGTTACTTTGTTTACCCATTTTGATTGGAAAGAAATTAAAAAATGTTGTTTAATCGTCAAGATAATGGGTTATCGGGTGTACAAAAGATAAATGGAGGATAAAAGTATAAGAGAAGAAGGCATTAAAGGCTTTTGGGTAATTAGCGGGTGTGGGAATGACTTGGGGTCCAATTTAAGTTGTGGGAAATGTAAAATTGTTCGTAGGGTTTCCTGCTCTTCTAGGTTTTTGTGTTCCTCCACATCCTTAAATCCTGCTTCATGGTTCTTTATGGATCTCTCCATCTTTCCTCCTCTCCTCTCTCTTACTTCCTCTTATTCATTGCATGGATCGAGCCCTTCCCTTAAGTAGAAAGGACTAATGTCTTTGAATATTTTGAGTTCTTCAAACTTAATCTCTCCTACATTCCTTGTGTAGAAGATAAAGTTCTTTTCTCAGACCTTGAGGTTAAAGATGGATTCAAGTGGTAAAAGCATGTTATGGTAGGAAATGCATTGGGAGAACATACCTTCTAAAGTAATCTTCTTCAGCTTGTGACCAAGATATGGAAACTAGAATATCTCATGAATCTTTTATCCCTTTCACAAAGTTTTTTTTCTCTTTAGCTTTTATTGTGTTGAAGATTTAAGTTTCTATATTGTGAGGACCTACCCTTACTTTTCAAGAAATAGTCTCTTTTATTTATTTTAGTCAAGGAGGACTTTATAGATGTTATTAAATGAGTAAAGCTCTTTAATATTCCCCAATTTTGATGGTCTGAGAATGATTTCCAAAATTGTGAGCAAAATTGGGATAACACTTGTTCTTGACCATCTTATTGCTTTGATATCTAGGCTTTTTCTCAGTTTATATTCAAATCAATATCAACTATGCTCTTCCAAATTATATTATTTTTAATGCTAGAGGGCAAGATTTTATTCTTCCT
Source organism: Phalaenopsis hybrid cultivar (assembly GCA_002079205.1). Classification (NCBI taxonomy): domain Eukaryota; kingdom Viridiplantae; phylum Streptophyta; class Magnoliopsida; order Asparagales; family Orchidaceae; genus Phalaenopsis; species Phalaenopsis hybrid cultivar. The sequence goes on from JXCR01129792.1 coordinate 181,775, forward strand.
ATCATTTATGAATGATAACAAAATTTTTTGTAAAGTCTATTTAACGTTTGCTTATGCGCACACTAATTTTCATAAATCTTTTGAATGCAAACATGCTCATATTATATCTACTTTTAGAGTTAGAATTAAGAGCAATAGTAGGCAAGGTCTAAGAACTTATAGAAGTAAAAGTAAGGCCCTTATTCTAGGTCTTGTTCCTCCTTCTATCCCTCCTTTAGTCAAACCAAACTTAAATGTCTTGGTTGACAAATTTGGTGTTGAATATGTTAATGATATTAAAAGAAATGTATCTATTTTTATTAGTGTTATTCCTATTAGTCTCAACATAATGAATATTCTTTCTTCTAATAATTTTGGACAATCTCTTTTACATTCTTTACCTTCTATTCTTCCCGATTTACTGTCTCCTTCTAGTAACTCTTCTCCCTACAAAATGTTATTAATATCTTCCTCTCTTCCTTCTAACTCTAAGATTAAGAAGGGAAGGCCTTAAGGAGGGCACTTCTATAAGTTTTACTTTATTATTAACAAATCTTTTTTTGTGTAATTTTTTTTTTCTACTAGTTTAGGGTAACTCACTTATCAACCTAGGTTTGCATGTGTAAGGCTGGAATTGTTGACTAAGTATCATTTGACCCTAAATTTGAAAAAATAGCCAAAAATACAAAAAGAAAATCATAAAACATAAAAGTAAAATATTTATAACGACAAATCCTTTAGAAAAACACATTAGACCCTATAAGGAGAATGACTATCCATCAATAGAGGAAATTCACTTAAATATTATTAACTATGTTGTAGAAGTTGCTACTATAGAACTCAGACCTACAATCATCTAAATGGTTCAGAAAAACTAGTTTGGGGATCCCCCACAAAGAACCACTCAATCTCAATTATCTTTTTAGAATTATGTGACATCTTAAGGCTTAATAACATCCCTAATGATATTGTTTGACTTAGATTATTCCCTTTCTCACTTACAAATAAGACAAAGATGTGGTTGAACTCCTTGGCACTTTAGTTACCACTTGAATAAACTTACCTAAAAATTCCTAGCCAAGTAATTCCCTCCATCTAATATTTTCAAACTTAAGAATGATAGTGCTTACTTTACATAATTGGATGATGAGTTCATTTTTGAAGCTTGATAGAGATTCAAAGAATTACTTAGAAAATATCGATACCATGACCTACATGTCTGACTAATTATTCAAACTTTTTATAATGTGTTTGTGAGATTGATTATGTCAATCATTGATGCTACAACTGGGGGCTACTAATATCCAAACCATTTGAGGAGACTTATTCATTAATTGAAGAAATTACAACAGATGATTTTTAATGGTCATTTGATAGAATTAACTCTAGGAAGGTACTCATTATTAATGATAGATATTTTAACAATCATAACTTCACAAGTTGTTCCCATCTCTAAAAAAATTAGAGAACTTAAGGTTAAATGCAAGAAAAGATTCATACCAAGTGATGAGATCATTTATAGACAAATATGTGATTCTAGAACATTTTGTTGACCTCATTTTTGGTGAGGTCAAGTTTTCTCTTAAAGCTTAAGATCTAGCCATAGGGTTTTCTCTATTGACTATCCTAGAAGACTAGTGATGGAACCTATCTCACTAAGAAATTTTTGCCACCTCTTGACTCTTTTGTGGAGTCTCCCATGGGTGGTCCCTTGGTTGAGTTAGTTTAGGCCAACATGATGATGCTCCAAAAAAATGAGTTCTTATAGGGTCATAAGGTCTTAGGGAAGCCCTTTTTGACTTGGATATTCACCTCACATCACATACACATCCAACACACCCCACCCTCATACCTTACCCTACAATTCACATACACATTCAATGCATTACCACCACTTAAAATTACTTCTTGACACTTTTGTGAATTCTTATATGGGTGGTCTCAAACCCTCATCATTTGGTTGAGTGGGTTGGGGACCAACATGTTGAAGCTAAAAAAATGAGTTCCTATAGGATCATTAATCCCTAGAATGCCTTGTACACCGCTCTACCCTATACATATACTCACCCCTCATTCACACTCCTCATCACATCCACCAAAAGTCAACCTTAATTTCACCCAAAATTCCCAAATTTACCCATAATTCCTAAACTATCCAAAATTACTCAAACATCAAATTCTCCACTAAAATTATGCAACAAACTCCTCCAAACTACCCAACTACCACAAAATTACCAAAAGTACCCAAGTTTCATCAAAATACCAAAAATTCCCAATTCCCACCAAAAAGCCCAAATTACCCCCAATTCATACTGAATCAATCCTAACCCCACCAAATCCCTTATGTCAAATCCAATTTACCAAATTCATGGCCTAAACATTATCATGACAATTGACAAAATTCATCAAATCCATGGTTGATTTAAATCCTCATCAAATCCAAGCCCAAATCAATTACCCATGACCCATTTTTTTAAAAAAAAAAGCTCACCAAACCAAGTTCGTCTCTTAAGTTTCCTTAAAATAAAAAGCTCATTTCTTCATGAAGAATTTTCCTCGTCATTCATTAAATCAAACTAAACCAAACACCATGATATACATGATTAAATTTCCCCATATTTGGATTTATACCAACACCACATAAAATACCAAGAAAATCCTAAAATCCTTTTTCATGGAAATTAGCCAAGCCATATGAAAGCTATGAGGCTTCCTCTAAGCCACATGTGAGCCATGCCATGTCACCCTCTCCTAAGTGGAAAAAGAAGGAGGCTCTTTATTGATTCCAATTAAAGCATTTAACTACTTTAATCATTCCCTCTAACCCATGATTAAGCCCTAATCTCTTCGATGGGGCTTGACCACATTAATTAACCTTACCTCCACTAGCCTTAACCACCTTGGGAGTGACTCGAATCCATTTCCATGAGACTAAACCAAAGCTAGACCCAAGTTGACCCAAAGCCCTTTCCTTTTTAATCAAACACATCTACCCATGCTTTACAACTCTCCACCTCTGGCTTCCCACAGTGAGATGGTACCTCCCATGGTTTGGCCGACTACCCTAGCCACTAGAAAACCTAAGGCCGAGGAACAACAACATGGTCAAAACTCAAAATTCCACCCATCCAATGTGGATCACTCCAATTGTACACTCACCCTTGTCTCCACCTAAGCGCCACCTTGGACCCTCTGACTTGGCCAATTGAAGCCCCTGCTCACCCTATAAAACTACCACCCTTCAAGGTCAAATAGAATTATGCACAAACCTTGGCAATACTTTGTAAAAATTATTCCAACCACACACACTCACACAAAGCTCATTTCAATCTTTTTTAGCCCTTCTTCTCCACTGAGAAACCTTAATTTTAAAGCTCAAAATCATGAAATTTTTGGTCATTCCTCCAAACGTCTCATAACTCCAAATTAACCTTTCTACAAGCTTCCCCATAGCTTAAAATCACTTTTTCGATCAAAAGCCTCCTTTTTGAGCCCTCTACCATAACATTAGACCACACCCGATCCACCATTTGGTCTAGGTCATACCTTAACCCATCCATGGAGCAAATCAAAACTTAGAGATGGTTTGTGGGACTAAGGCGAAGCTCCTCAACCAATCCAATTAAGGCCTAACCTCTTGGAAAAAGATATAGCTCAAATACTCCCATTTTTCCCTCTATTTGGTCATTTATGAAGAGAATGAACAATGCATGCCCACATAACCGTATATATGTGTTCACCTCACTTAGATGAAGTTATAGAAACAAACCCCAAACATTTTGGTTAAGTATCGAGAGAGATCTTAACATTTGAGTGTAGATGGTTATCGGGTTAAGGCTCATTTGGGATGATGAACGGATGCAATACATTCTTGTGTATTTGAAATAAGCGACGCGAATGGAGATAGATGGAGTGATTAATGGGCATACGAGGGGGCTGAGGTGAAAAGTGCAACCAATAGAAGGATGCCGCGTGGTCTTTAGAAGCCGCCGAGGTTGACGCGGCACCATCTTGTTTAAGTAGATAAATAGGGTATTTTTTATTTAATTAAATTCAAAAATTAAATTTAACTTCAAAAAATCATATCTTGGTGTAGAAAAGTCATAAAAATAAAATAAAAATACCTTTATGCTCAATGAATAGATGAAAATTTAATGGACTAAAAATTATAAATAATTATTGTAAATTTAAATTTAAATTAATTTAAAACCTTAAAATTTATTTAAGTCATAAGTATTCAAATACCTATCACCATGGCTTAAAATTTTTAAAGCTTATTCCTCGCATGATTAGGGATGCTTTCTAATTTTTCTAATGATAGAGAACATCTCTAACCCTAAGAACCTAATTTTTCATGATAAGCACCTCTTAAAAAATAAATTAAAATCATAAAAAACACAAAATTAAGTTTGGTAAACTCACTGAAATCAGAGGAACTTAGTAAAAATAAAATTAGAATTAGAACAAAAATTATATTTTAAAAGTATTTTCTAATTAAAAAAATTAAAAATAATTAAAATTTTAAAAATATAAATTTCAAAACGTCACAAAATTTTCTTTGATTAAAGACAATAACTTTAAAGTGGTTTTATAAATATTTAAGGATCTAAAAGGGTATTTTAAGGAATTAAATGTATTTCCTTATATTTTTACAAATTATTGACTAAAATAATTCTAAAAAAGAAAATAAAAATTTGAAAAATATAAAATCAAGTTCTCTAAGTTCACTGAGGTCAGAGAGATTAATGAAATATAAAATTGGATTGTTTTTAAATAAAAATATATTTTTTATGTATTAATTAATTAAAACCAATTTAAAATTAATAAAATCTAAAATATTATTCAAAAAAAAATAAAAATTACTCCAAGTGGTCCTCTGACTTTCAACAACAACATAAACTTTTTCTAAGGATAGAGAACATATTTTGGATAATTAAATTGATTAACATTGAAAATTCATGAATATGGATTACAAATAATTCTAAAAAAATAAATAAATACCAGAAAAATATAATTCCTCCTATGATGTCTTAATTATCCCATGAGTAAGAGGTTAACAAAGTTTCATGGTTATTTGGATCAAAATGAGGGAGTTACAAAGTATGAACCTTAAGTGTATAATTATAATTTTGGAGATTTACACCATTCAAGTTTTTAGTTTAAAACAGAAGGGAAAGGTACTAAATTAAGATGATTAACTTACTTAAGTGATTGAAACACAAAGTAGAAGTAAGGGTAGAAACCCACTCACAACCTTTTCTATAAAGGGTAAATTTGTTATTATTTAAATTGTTGGCTATAGAATCTACAGGACTTGAACCCTATAATTTAGAACTATAAAGAGCAATTAGGAGGATTAAAAAATAAATGACTTCATGAACTAGTAGAAGAAATGACCAATAATCAACAAACAAATTTAGATACCCATCAAACGATTAATGATCATCACAACATGAATAGACCATTAAGGGATTGTGTTAATCCTACGGTAAATGAAATTCAATTAAGTATTCAAACTCTTACCATAAAAGCTAACACATTTGAACTGAATCCTGTTATCATTCAAATAATGCCGAACAACTAATTTAGGGGAACCCAGTTTTAGGATAAATATTTACACTTAGCAAGTTTCTTAAAATTTTGCATTACATTTTGATATAATAGTGTGTCAAACAATGTTGTTAGGCTTCAATTTTTTCCTCTTTCTTTAAGGGATAAAACAAAAATGTTGTTAAATTTATGAGCACCAGATCAATCAGGACATTGGGTGAATTAGCAATAAAATTCTTAGCTAAGTATTTTTTGCCTTCAAAAATAGCTAAACTATGAAATGATATTACTTCATTTTGCTAACATAAAAGCGAGTCAATATACAATGCATGGGAATAACTTAAGGAGTATCTTAAGAAGTGCCCACATCATGCACTACTTGATTGGTTGATTATTCAGACTCTATATAACGGCTTAGTAGGATCTTTAAGATCTATTATTAATGATGTTATTGATGGATCCCTCATGTCAATGTCATTTGATGAGGCTATTCTCTAATTGAAGAAATGACCACTAACAATTTCCAATGGCCTTTTGAGAAAGTAAACCCTACATGAAATAGTTGTGCTTTCGATTCAAAGTTCTCAGGTAGTGATACACCAAAAATATATGCATTTTTAAACCCATATTTTATACTCCTTTTTTGTGATATTGCACTTTAATGAAATGTATTTTTTATGTTTATTACAGATTCTTAATTTTTAGGACTTGGAGCAAAAAAAAGAAGCAACATGGATGAAATTTGGAGTCAAAATGGAGATTTTAAAAATTTCTTCATAGCTGACGACACCAGATTGGGTGCCATTTGACAGAGAAGACATATTAAATTAGATGGCCAATGGCGCCGACAGCGCAAGAATGGGCGATGACTGTGCCACTGTCGGTGCAGACTCGGATTCTAGCAGATTTGATAAATTTGGGCATTTTTTGAAGAGTTTTTTGATGCACCTATTGGAGAACCGACCCTAGGCTCTATTTAGAGCCAACCCTTTGCACCTCTTCGTGCTCCTCCTTGCCACTTTACATTCTTCCACGCCATTCTACACCATTAGTCATTTTATTTTCTTTATAGTTTTGAGTTTTTGTGGTGATTTTAAGTATGAATTCTTCTCTAAGAAGTGTTGGAGAGGGAGAGAAGTGAGAGATTTATTCTTCCTATATTTTCTAAGAGAGGCTACAAAGGATTTGTATTGAGAAAGTGTTTCAGATAAGTGCTGTTTGTTTATTATTATTGTATGAACTTCCTTTTATATATGAAATTTGTGTTTTGTTATATCTTTCTCGTTAAGTCTGAGTAGTTTCCTTTATCTTTCTCCCTACTATGAGATATGGTGAAATGAAGAGATAATTAGATGTGCCAATATTAAAATATAAAATAAATTGTGATGATTTTTCAACTCCGTTCTTAATTTACTTTTCTATCTAACCAATTAATTTGTTAAAATATGTTGTGAAACATATGATCTGGGAAATGTAGTATGAGTTCTACAACAGAGTGAGAATCACATTTAAGTCCATGAAGTAGTATTTCGTTCATAAAATTAAGTGCAAATAAATAAGAAAATATACATTGTTGGGTTTAGAATTAGAGATTTCTAAGGTGATAGACTAAAAATCCCCAATTAAATCTTAGTGTTTAAAAACTAAGGCGAGAGTTAGCCTTTAGAGGAAGTGGGAGCTCTGGAGTGGGAGCCAGTATCCTCCTAGCCTAGTTATGGATTTAAGGACTAAACTTGAGATTAACCAATAATTTTCTATGACACTGAATGAGGGTAGAGAATTACAATATCTCATATTTGGCACAATACAAATTTAAACCAATTATTTCATCTCATTTCACCAAAAACTCAGTATGATCTTTCATATTAGAAAATTTCATCACATAAACATATTTTAGTACTTACTAATTTAAACCCTGCATTTAAATCATGTTTGTACTTAATAATTTAGTTTTAATAGTATCTCAAACATTCAAAATTAGTGACAGTAATTTTATTTTTTTTTATGTGAATTCCCTAGTTAATTTATCATCTAAAAATTTAAACCTTCCTCGTGGGATCGATATTTGAGACTTAAATAGAAAGTTTTATATTACTTGATAACGATACATATACTTGCGTAGAATCCCAACATTAAGTGCTTAATATTATTATTCATAAAATACAACATTAAATTTTTGGCACTGTTGAAAAGTGGAGTCAACTTTATAAATTTTACACAATTATATTCGACCGGGATCAAGTTTTTGGCGCTGTTGTCTGGAGAGGTACCAGTAAATTAAATAGATTTGATAAATTAGGAGATTTAGAGACAAAATACAAAATATAAAATATATATATATAAAATCAAAAATAATTCATATATATATATATATATATATATATATATATATATATATATATATATATATATA
>JXCR01129792.1:189817-216474 GCA_002079205.1 Phalaenopsis hybrid cultivar
CCCGATTCCGATACAGTTCCTCTTCTCTCACCTGTCGCAGATGTCGCAGATGAGGGGACATCCAGAGCGAGGGTTTATGGGCACATCGACTACAATGATCGTTGTGAACACGCCGAGCCAGGAGTTCGCTCTCACAAACTTTGTCTACTGCTCCGTCGGCGATCTTCAGAAGTTTGCAACACCGGGAGCCAGCTCGGCCCTGGTTCTCTTTGGAGATTCTGTTGTTCTTTCCCTCATTAAGCATAGCAACATTCCTGATGGTCAACTTGCTCTGAATGCTATCCAACGCCGGCACACAAAAGTCTCCACTGGCGATCACATATCTGTTATTACATTTTGTCCGCCATCTGGTTTTGCTATAGCATTGCTTACTCTTGGTCTGGACTATGTTAAAGTAAAAACCAATATAAATGAAGAGCTAGATGCTATTGTTCTTGCACAACATCTTCATAAGAAATTTGTTAATCAGGTTATGACGGTTGGACAAAGGGTATTATTTGAATTTCTTGGAAACAATAACATCTTTACTGTTAACCAAGCTTTGACAGAGAATCAAGAGAAATCAAATGCCATTGAAAGAGGGATAGTTATCGATGATACATATATTGTGTTTGAAGCAGTTTCAAGCTCAGGGATAAAGATTTTTAATCAACGTGAAGCTGCAAGTAGCAATATTTTCAGGCAGAAGGAATTTAATCTTCAGGAACTTGGAATAGGAGGACTTAGTGAAGAATTCGCTAAGATATTTTGAAGGGCATTTGCTTCCCGTGTTTATCCTCCCCATGTTACAAAGAAATTGGGTATCAAGTATGTGAAGGGTATGCTGCTTTATGGGCCTCCAGGCACTGGAAAGACACTTTTAGCTCGACAGATTGGAAAATTGCTCAATGGAAGGGAACCAAAGATTGTTAACGGACCTGAAGTACTGAGCAAGTATGTTGGAGAGACCGAGAAAAATGTGAGGGATTTAGTTGTCGATGCAGAACAAGATCAAAAGGCACGAGGCAATCAAAGTGACTTACATGTCATCATATTTGATGAAATTGATGCTATCTGTAAGACTAGAGGGTCAACACAGGATGGCACTGGTGTTCATGATGGTATTGTGAACCAGCTACTCACTAAGATTGATGGTGTTAATTCCTTAAACAATGTCCTTCTTATTGGAATGACCAACAGGAAAGATTTACAGGATGAAGCATTATTAAGGCCTGGTCGATTGAAGGTTCTTGTTGAGATCAACCTTCCTGATGAAAATGGACGTCTCCAAATTCTACAAATACATACCAATACAATGAAAGAAAACTCATTTCTAGCTATAGATGTAAATCTTCAAGAGTTAGCTACGAGGACAAAGAATTATAGTGGTGCTGAGCTAGAAGGTGTTGTAAAAAGTGCTGTTTCATTTTCCTTAAATCGACAATTAAGCTTGGATTATCTCACTAAGCAATTGGACGATGAAAACATAAAAGTTACCATGAATGATTTTATGGAAGCTCTTCAAGAGGTTGTCCCTGCATTTGGTGTTTCCACAGTTGATCTCCAACGATGCAGGCTTTATGGAATGGTTGACTGTGGTGAAAGACATAAGTACATCCATAAGAGAAACATGATTCTTGTTGAGAAAGTTAGAGCGAGCAAGGGTAACCCCATTGTTACATGTCTTTTGGAAGGTCCTGTGGGAAGTGGTAAGATAGCAATGGCGGCAACAATTAGTATCGACAACCATTTTCCATTTGTCAAAATTGTCTCAGCTGAGTCAATGGGTGGTCTAAGCGAGAGCAGTAAATGTGCAAAAATTATCAAGGTTTTTGAGGATGCATATAAATCTCAGTTGAGCGTCGTTATACTTGATGACATTGAAAGGCTGTTGGATTATTTTTTCATTGGTCCTCGCTTTTCAAGTTTGGTTGCACAAACATTGCTGGTCCTTCTTAAAAAACTTCCTCCAAAGGGGAAGAATATGTTTGTTATTGGAACTACAAGCGAGGTTGGATTTCTCAAGTTTATTGGATTTTGTAATGCCTTTTCTGTTATTTATCACGTACCGACATTGGACAAGGCAGATTGTGCAAAGGTGCTGGAACAGCTCAATGTCTTTGCAAAAGATGATGTTGATGAAGCTGCTAAAGCATTAGACGGGACACCATTGAAGAAATTATTTATGTTGGTGGAACGGGCTGTCGAAGAAGGTTCACAAGGCCAAGAGAAGATTGATTTAAATCACTTCTATGAAATAATGAGTGATTATGTGTGAGTTTTTTTCTTATATATATCAAATGCTCTCTCAACTACTCTAAAAACAATGCTAAGAGAAGTTTTTGCTCTACTTGAAGAGTGCTTGCACATGAATTAGAACAACTGTATTTGATTCATCAATTCTCGCCCAATAATAATATGGTAATCTCTTTGTTGAATTCTAGTTAAATAGGCTTTCCCTGATCAACTTTTGGGATTAATATTAAATCTTAATCTGTTTGGCTTCAAAAAAATAAAAATAAAAATAAATAAATAAATAAATATATATATATATATATATATATATAACTATATTTATAAGTATTTTTAAGAAATTTTTCTTTGCTTATTGATACACCTAAAATATATAGTGTTTTTAGACACATTTTTATGCCTATTTTTTAGATATTGCGCTTTAATGAAAAGTATTTTTGTGTTTTTCTTTTAGGTACAAGTAAAAAGATAAAAATTCTTAAATGAGTGAAAAAGGATCAAATTTAGAGCCAAAAGGTGAAAATTGTGCTAAAGTGTTTTAGCGCCTAAGCGCCGGTGAAACAGAGAAGGCCGCGCCTAAGCGACAGAGACCCGCGCTTAAGCGCCATAGGTAGTTATTTGACGGTTTTCTTCATTTAGCCAAATTTTGAAGAGATATTTGAGGCAATTATTGGCTTAAGAGGGTGGTTATGACCACTGATAATGAAAATATTATTAAAAGACTTGTGAAAGGAGGCAACCTTTGGAGGAGTCATTAAATGTGGACACATTTTAAAGAGTTCTCAATGCACTTTTTGGAGATTTATGAAAGAAGGAAGTTAAGACACTTGAAGTGGATGCTTGAAAGTTTTGAAAAGAGTTAGAAGAAGAGGAGTTCTAAGGAGTTTGGAGAGATTTTCAAGCACTACACAAATCTACTTTATCCTTTTTGTTTTCAGTTTATTTTGAGAGTGTTGTAAAAGAGAAGAGATTCAAAGGAACTTCAAGAGTTTGGTAGAGGATTTGAGATAAGTTTTTATCTTTTTTTTTAACTACTTTTGGTTTTAATCGAGACTTCTTGTTGGTTTGACAATGATTTCTACTTTTAAACTGAAGTGTGTTTTAATCTACTTTTGATTTTAATCAAGACTTCTTGTTGGTTTGATAATTATTTCTACTTTTAAACTAAAGTGTGTTTTTATTTTCTCCATGGATTCTGAGTAGTTTTCTTTATCTTTTTTCTTAAAATGGTAAGTAGTTAAAGTTTTGGATGGAAGTTGTGGAGAGTATTGATCTTTAATATTAGAAGAAGTTGTTATGATTTAAATTCATGAACTTCATTTACTTCTTGATTTGGCCTATCCAGATGTTAAGATTTGTTGTGAGAATATGTAAGAACCGGGTTGATATTGTCTCAGTTAACAATTAGAAAAAATCACATAAGATTGTACGAATGAGAATGTAATTCATATGATTTAATGCATATAAATAAGGAAATAATTATTGAAGGTGTAGAGTTAGAGGACTTTAAAGTGATAAGTTAAAGCCCCCAACTTGGTTTATTATTTTAGGTTCTGATACGAGATGTTAGCCCTCAAGTGGAAGGAATCAAGAGAACTCTAGAGTGAGAGCTGGTATCTTCCCTGCCTAGCCGGTCTTCAGAACTATTCAAATAACTCTGGAGTGAGAGCTAGTATCTTCCCTGCCTAGCCGGTCTTCAGAACTATTCAAACTTTGCTCTAGAGTGAGAGCTAGTATCTTCCCTGCCTAGCCGGTCTTCAGAACTATTCAAACTTTAAGGAGGGAATCGAGGGAACTTTAGAGTGAGAGCTAGTATCTTCCCTACCTAGCTGGTCTTCAGAACTATTCAAACTTTAAATTAGCCAATGTTCTTCATCTCTAGTAAGGGTAAAAAATATAATTGCTCATATTTGACACAACACAATTCACATACTTCCACAACAGAATTCCTATACTTATTACTGATTTATGATAAGGAGAAAGATATTTTTCAAATTCAGTGCTTTTCTTGTACATAAACTCAAGTTATCTTTTTAAATTTTTATTGCTCTATCAAAATATCAAAAATACCAAAAAGATTTGAATTTTAACACTGTGAAAATATTTTTAGTTTAAGTAATTATCATTTTAAAATAAAAAGTTTTTCGTTCAATAGTGCATATTGCGTATTTCTCTGTGGGTTTGATATTCAAGTTTTAATCAAAAAGTCTTATATTACTTGATAACGATACGTATACTCACTCCCAATATAAATATAAATTAAAGAGTTAAATTCTTATTTTCATCATGATCAAGTTTTTGATTATGTTGCAAAGTAAGGAAACATAAGTGAAAAATATCATCAAAGACATTATTATATTATTGCATATAAGCAGTTATCGAGGATCAAGTTTTTGGCGTCGTTGCCGTGGCAAACAAAAATTAATTGATTTAAAAGAAAATTTTTATTTTTAGAAAGTCTATTTAAACTTTAACAATTATTGTACTTTATTTTGTGTTTTATTTTATTTTTATTTTTAGTTAGTGTATGTGTAGTTCGGGTTCCAAATGACTAGTGCCCTACGATTCTGAATTAGAAAGAACTATTAAAAAAATCAGAATAACAAAAAAAATAAAAAATCTTGAAAAATCTAAAAAAATTATAGAATTGGCAAACTAAAACAATCAAAATGCTGAAATTCATCAAGAGTTTAGACCTTTAAGAGATTATGCCAACCCTACTGTAGATGAACTTCATTGTAGTATTCAAAAACCTATTGTAGTGGCTCATTCATTTGAACTTAAACCCACTATTATCCAAATGGTATCAAATAATCAGTTTGGAGGATCACCAACTGAAGATCCAAATTTATATTTTGCTAATTTTCTTGAATTGTATGCTACATTTAAATACGATGGTGTATCAGATGATGCCATAAGACTTAGGTTATTTCCTTTCTCACTGAGGGATAAAGCTAAGATGTGGTTGAATTCATTAACACTTTGATCTATCAGAACTTGGGGTGATTTAGCACAAAAATTCCTTGCTAAATATTTTCCATCATAAGATTGTGAAGCTTAGAAATGATATTACATCTTTTAATCAGTTTGAAGGGAAATCTATTTATAAAGCATGAGAATGATTTAGAGAACTTTTAAGAAAGTGTCCACACTTGGTTAATAATTTAAACTTTTTGTAATGGATTAGTTGGATCTCTTAGATCTATTATCGATGCCGCTGCTTGGGGTTCTTTGATGTCAAAACATTTCATGACGCTTATGCCCTAATTGAAGAAATGACTACCAATAATTTTCAATGGCCTTTTGAGAGGGTGAATCCAAAGAAAGTAGCCAATATTCATGAATCTGATGCATTTACTATGTTAGCAAATCAAGTTGATGCAATTTCAAGGAAGTCAGACCAATTTGGAATGAATTTTTCTCAACCAATCTCCATGATTGAAGAAAATTCATTAGGCCTGATAATTTCAAAGAAGTTAGACCAATTTGGAATGAGTTTTTCTCAACCAATTTCCATGATTGAAGAGAATTCATTAGGCCAAATGGTAGATAATTTCTAAGAAAGTTAGACCAATTTGAAATGAATTTTTCTCAACTAATTTTCATGATTGAAGAGAATTCATTAGGTCAAATGGTAGATTCTCAAGCATCATTAGAAACTTTGAATGTCATTAAAAATAAGCAGAATAACCCAAATTATTATAACCCAGTTTGGAAGAACCATCCCAACTTTAACTGGAATAACAATTCGGGTGGCAACTTTAATTGGAATAACACTACATGTGGTAATAATCAACAATAGGGGAACAATCAAGTAAACTCATAGTAAAACTGAAACAACCAAGGGAATATTAATTATAGGCTTACTTATCTTCCAAGTTTCAATAATAATACATAAATTAAGGAGAAGAAGTTGTCTATAGAAGAAGTGGTGTTACAAATGAGAAATCAATTACAAAGTCAAGGAGCTACAATTAGAAATATTGAGAATCAACTTGGAAAAATAGCAAATTCATTAAGTAATAGATCCTATGGAGCACTTCCTAGTATATTGAGAATCAACTTGAACAAATTGCAAATTCATTAAGTAATAAATCCCAAGGAACATTTCCTAGTAATACTGAAACTAATTCGAAAGACCAGAATAAAGAGCAAGTAAAAGCCATTCAACTTAGAAGCGGAAGAGAGTTGAAAGGTAGGTTTTAAAAAGAAATTGAAGTAGAGAGAGAAGAAATTGAAGAATCAAAAGAGGACGCTCCAAAAGATTCTGAAAGACCTATTTCTCTGCCAAAAATTGATTTAGAAAAACCACCAACTACATTTCCTCAGAGACCACTTAAAGTTAACTTAGAAAAAACACCACCTCTATTTTTTCAGAGACTTCGTCAGCAGAAGTTGGATAGACAATTTTCAAAAATTTTAGAGATTTTTAAGAAACTTATAATTAATATTCTATTTTCTGAAGCCTTAGAACAAAAGTCAAGTTATGTAAAGTTTATGAAGGATATTCTCAATAGGAAAAGGAAGTTTGAAGATAATGAGACTGTTGCACTTAATGAGGATTGCAGTGCTATGATTCAGAAGAAGCTTTCTAAAAAGCTTAAAGATCCTGGTAGCTTTACAATTCTATGTGTAATAAGAGACAGATTTTATGGGAAAGCTTTCTGCGATTTAGGTGCAAGCATTAAACTTATGCCATTATAAATATTTAAAATATTGGGATTAAGAGAAATAAACCATACTACTGTAACTTTGCAGTTAGCAGATCGTTCAATAACATACCCTAAAGGAGTAATAGAAGATGTCATAGTGAAATTAGATCAATTTATCTTTCCTGTCAATTTCATTATGCTAGATATGGAGGAAGATAAAGAGATACCTATCATTTTGGAGAGACCTTTTCTAGCCACAGGAAGAACAATGATAGATGTGCAAAAAGGAGAATTAACAATGTACGTCAATAATTAAACTGTTACTTTTAACATTTCAAGATCAATTAAATATCCTGCAAAAGGTAAAGATGATGAATGCTATAGAATGAATGTTATAAGATATCTGAGCGAATTCCATTTTAAAACTACTTATGAAGAAAAAAAGATTTGGAACACAAGCAAGAAGAGGAATTAGATCAATGTGAAGATCTTTTTAAGGAAGATTCAAACTATGTTCGAGAAAGTTTTGAAGTTTTAAACATTATAGAAAAAAATAAATCATTTTGTCCATCAATTGAAAAACCTCCAGAACTTGAGTTGAAGTTACTTCCTGACCACTTAAAATATGCCTTTTTAGGAGATTCCTCTACTTTACCTATTATAATTTCCTCTAAGTTAATGATGGAAGAAGAAGATAGATTGATGAAAGTATTAAAAAATTTTAAGAAAGCCTTTGGATGAACAATTGCTGATATTAAAAGAATCAACCCTTCAATTTATATGCATAGAATTCATATGGAAGAGAACTGCAAACCCAGGACTGATCCTCAAAAGAGATTGAATCTTGTTATGAAAGAAGTTGTTAAGAAAAAAATTTTAAAGTGGTTAGACGCTGGAATTATCTACCCTATTTCAAATAGTGCATGGGTTAGTCCAATTCAGTCTGTTCCTAAGAAAGGAGGAGTAACTGTGACTATAAATGAACATAATGTGCTAATACATACTAGACAAGTTGCAGGGTGGCAAATATGCATTAATTATAGAAAATTAAATCTTGCCGATATGAAAGATCATTTTTCACTACCCTTTCTAGATCACATGCTGGATAGACTAGCTGGGCATAAATACTTTTGTTTTTTGGATGAATATAGTGGTTATCACCAAACACAAATAACTCCTGAGGATCAAGAGAAAACAACTTTTACTAGTCCATATGGTACTTTTGCTTTTAGAAGAATGCCCTTTGATTTATGTAATGCCCCTGCTACATTTCAAAGATGTATGATGGAAATTTTTTGTAATTTAATTGAAAAAGAGATTGAAGTATTTATGGATGATTTTTGGGTGTTTGGAACCTCATTTACTTATGTTTAGAATTTTTATCAAAAGTCCTTAAGCACTGTGAGAAAGAAATTTAGTTCTTAATTGGAAAAAATGGAAATTTATGGTAGCAGGAGGAATTGTATTAGGACATAAAATATCAGAAAATGGTATGGAAGTAAGACCCTATTAAAATTTAAGTGATTGCTAATTTACCTTATCCAACAAATGTAAGGGAAATTAAGAGTTTTTTAGGACATGCTGGATTCTACAAGCGATATATTAAAGACTTTTCAAAAATTGCTATGCCTTTATGCCATTTACTAGAGAAAGATACAATTTTTAATTTTGATGAAGAGTGCCTAAAAGCTTTTGAGTTATTAAAAGATAAATTAATCACTACACCAATTATACTGGAGAAAGATACAATTTTTAATTTTGATAAAAAGTGCCAAAAACCTTTTGAATTAATGTGTGATGCTAGTGATTATGCTATTGGAGCTGTTTTAGGATAAAGATATGATAAAATTTTTAAAGTAATTTACTATGCTAATAAAACTCTTGATGAAACTGAAATTAATTATACAACAACTGAAAAAGAGTTATTAGCAATAATATATGTCTTTGATAAATTTAGATCATATTTAATTGGAACTCACTGTGTAGTGCATACAAATCATTCTGCTATTAAGTACCTTATGAAAAAGAAGGATGGTAAGCCTGGACTTATAAGATGGATTCTTCTTTTGCAAGAATTCGATTTTGAAATAGTAGATCGAAAGGAGATTGAAAATCAAATTGCTGATCATTTGTCCAGGCTTGAATTAGAAAATCCACTCTATTTTGATAAAGAAATTAATGAACATTTTTCAAATAAAAAATTATTCAATATTAATGAGTAGTGTGTTCCGTGGTATGTCGGCGCTATGAACTTTCTTTTTAGTGATATTATACCCTGTGGAATGACATACCAATAGAAGAGGAAATTTATTTCTGAAGCTAAGACTTATTTTTGGGATGACCCTTTTTTATATAAACACGGAAAGGATCTGATTATTCAAAGATGTGTACAATTAGTGAAAATTTTGAAATTATTCAAAAATGTCGTAATTCTAATTTTGGGGATATTTTGGTGTTGATAAAACAACATACAAAATTTTACAATTTGGATTATATTGGCCTACTATTTTTAGAGATGTTAATACTTATATCAAAACTTGTGATAAATATCAAAGAGTAGGCAATATTTCTAGAAGAAATGAGATGCCCCTCAATTATATACTAGAAGTTGAAATATTTGATATTTGGGGATTATATTTCATGGGACCATTTATACCATCATTCGAGAATTTATATATTTTGTTAGCAGTGGATTATGTATCCAAATGGATAGAAGCTATTGCTTTACCATGATGGGATGCTCAAAGTGTTGCAAAATTTTTGAAAATGAACATATTTTGTAGACTTGGGATGCCGAGAGTTATCATAACTGATGGGGGAAGCCATTTCAGAAATGTCATAATGGAGAAGTTATTAAAGAAATATCATATAAACTATAGGATTGCTACTGCTTATCATCCTCAGAAAAGTGGTTTGGCTAGATTATCCAATCGGGAAATTAAAAGAATTATAGAAAAATTTGTGAATCCAACAAAAATGGATTGGTCGGTCAAACTTGACTATGCTTTATGGGCTTATAGGACTGCATATAGAACTCCTATAGGGATGTCCCCATATAGGCTAATATTTGGGAAAGCTTGTCACTTACCAGTTGAACTTAAGCATAAAGCAAGAATGTTCCCATATAGGCTAATATTTGGGAAAGCTTATCACTTACCAGTTGAACTTGAGCATAAAGCATTATTTGAGTGATTGAAGAGTTCAATTATAATTTGAAAGATGTTGGTAATAAAAGATTGTTACAATTAAAAAATTAAAGAGTTCAATTATAATTTGAAAGATGCTGATGAGAAAAGATTATTGCAATCAAATGAGCTTGAAGAGATAAAGGATGAATCTTATGAAAGTGATAAGATTTACAAAGAAAAGATGAAAATGTGGCATGATCAAATGATTCTTACTAAAAATTTTCAGCTAGGGTAACAAGTTCTGCTATATAATGCAAGGTTAAGATTATTCCCAAGCAAACTTAAGTCCAGGTGGAAGTGCCCATTTGTTGTGATGAATGTTTATCCTTATGAAGCCGAGGATATTAAAGATCCAAAGACTAATAAATTATTTAAAGTGAATGGTCATAAGTTGAAACCTTATTTTATAGGGGATCAACATAAATTTAATGAAGCAATGATGTTGGGTCAACCAGAATAAGCACTGGTTAAGTCAGGCTCACAACGTAAAATTAAGTGTTTTGTGGGAGGAAACCCATAATTATCAATGTGTTTTGCTTTGATTGTCATTTGTGTGTGATTAAGAAAAAATGGGGTAATATTTTTGAGCTATTATGTGTTAGTATTGATTTTAAGACTTTATTTAGTAACTTATACATGCTAGAATGAGAATTTGGGCATTAAGTTGACTGGAGCAAAAATGTGCACTAGCACTTAAGCGCAAAAACTCGACGCTTAAGCACGACAGTTAAAAATCATGTGTGAAATTAAGATTCTTGAAAGTTTAATCACCAATTAGTTTGTAAAAACGTGCCAAGGAACTTCTTAGATGCGCCTAGAAGTTATTTGAGGGATTTAGGCCTATAAATAGAAGGGTTTTGTGAAGGAATTTCACATAAGATCATATTCAGCCCTAAAAGTCTAGAAGAAAGAGAAATTTAGAGAAAATGTCTTCATGGGAGATGGATTTGAAGAATAATCAAGAGACCATGAGGAAGAGATTCATTAGTCAAAGTGCATAAGAGATGCATAACAGTTTCTTAGCCGTTAGTATTGAAGGAATATCAGAAAAGATCAACAAAATTGAGACTACTATGACTTTACTTGAGACCAAGATAATTGAGATTCATGCCCATCTTGAGCATATTGAATGGCAATTGAAAATGCAATTTAGTCATACTAGTCATATAGAGGAAGCAAATAAGGAGATGTTTCTTAAGCAAAAATGGATTGAAGAAGATAGTATCAGAGCTCGTCATCGCCGTCCATTTTATCAACTATATATTTCGATTGCCCCAGGAGAGTCTAATGAAAGACC
This sequence comes from Phalaenopsis hybrid cultivar, assembly GCA_002079205.1. NCBI lineage: Eukaryota > Viridiplantae > Streptophyta > Magnoliopsida > Asparagales > Orchidaceae > Phalaenopsis > Phalaenopsis hybrid cultivar. The sequence continues at coordinate 201,187 of JXCR01129792.1, forward strand.
AGAGTTTGTCCCAACAAATGAAGAATGGAATTAAGTTTTATGTTAGAGTTTGTTTGATAGGAGTTGTTTTTTAAAGTGTTATGTGTTAAGAGTTAAATACTATTTTTTGGAGTTTATGTTTGTCAGGTGTTTGTGCTTAGAAGATTTTCTCAACCAAGACTATTTGAAGTGAGAATTAAGTGTTACATGTATTTGTAATAGTTTGTGAATTAATATATGTGTTTGTTTGTGTGAAAATTAGTGTTATTTTTAGCCTCAAATTGAATTGAGTTATATGGAGAATATTGAGAGAAAGGAGAGTTGTAGGAGATGAAAATAGTCATTTAAGTGTTATGAGACCATTTAGGGGTGGTGTACTTTGAAAAATAGTGCATTTTACTCAAATTTAAAAATCTCAAAAATTGTGCACTGGCACCTAAGCGCCACATATTGCGCTTAAGCGTGATGTAACCCGCGAGGCAAGCGCCTAAGCACCACTTATCCACGCTTAAGCGCCGATTCACAAAAACCGGTTTGCGAACAGTTAAAAGTAAAAAATTAACCAAAAAATTGCCATTTTACACCCTCACGTCACCTTAAACCTCTCAAAATTGTAATTTTAGAGAGCTAGGGCACACTATTATGTGGTGATTTTTTGGTGGAATCAAAAAAAAATTGCTAGATTCGAATTTCTTAAGGTAAGAGCTTTACTTCTATAAAAAATTTTAAATTTTCAACATGTATTTTGAGTACATTTAGAATAATTCAAAATTTCACTATTCATGGTGAAAAATGAGAAAAAATCTATGGAAATTGCATAAGAAGTGTAGTTTAAGCTTTTGAAAGTTTAGTTTAGTAGTTTAGACTTGATTTTTGAAGTTATTTTTGGAATTTTATAAATTTGTAAAATGTTACCAAGAATAAAGAGGAGTAAAGGAAAGAGCCCTTTTGATTCGAGCAAATTTGTTAGTTTGAAAGCTCAAGATAGGTACAGTGATGCTTTGCAATCACGAAAGCTTATTCAGGAGCATTGTTTTAAAAATCCAGGTGGATCTATGGAAGATCCGATCGTTCGCCGACAGTGGGAACAATTCTGTTGTTTTTCTGTTGTTGCAGTTATATCTGTTGTTAGGGAGTTCTATGCAAACCTCCCTAAGACTGAAGATGATTTAGTTATGGTTCGAGGAAAGTTGGTACCATTTTCACTGAAGGTAATCAATTTGTTCTACCATTTGCCATCAGATACTTTATGCTTTTATACAAATTATAGTCTGACTGAGATTGAGCTATATGAGGTTATTTCTTATTTGACTGATGGAAGAGGACTATGGAAGATCACTAATGAAAGGAGAGTCATCTTTCCCACGTCTAAGTTAAGTGTACCTTCAAAGGCATGACACTATTTTATTTCTGCTCGTCTGCTACCAACAAATCATCTCAACTAAGTTACCAGAGAGAGAGCGAAGTTAAATTATTGTATCCAGGAAGGAAAGCTCATCAAGATTGGAACTTTAATATGTCAGACTATCATCTGTTCTGCCACTGCTGTCACTACTGCAGGTCTGGGATTTGATTCCTTGATCTTTTCCTTATATGGGCATGTTGGAGTAAGATATGATAGCTGAGAGGAAGTACTGTTGCCTCTAAAGCCTATTACAAAGGTGAATGTGAAGATTTATTATGAACATTCTATTTTTGGCTAGAGAGGAGGATTTTCTAGGAGTTATGGAATGGAGAATTCTGCTGTTTCTACCTCTATTGCTTCTACATCTAGATCACCTACTCACGTGCTTCTACTTCTATAAGTGAGTCTACTGAGACCCAAGATTAATTATTACAGAGGATGATGGACAATATAAATTATACTGCTGATAAAGTTCAGAATTAGAGCATTTTGCAGAGCATACTGATAGGTATAATAAAAGAAAAAGTGATTATGAAGAGAAATTTCACTCATCTTGGAAAACTTTATCAGGGATAACCTAGGAGTGCAATTTCCTCAATATCCACAATACCCTGACTATGAGCCTGCAGATGTTTAGGATAGCGGTGATCTGAGAATGAGGAGTAGGATTATGAGATTCATTTTTATGTTTGTATTATGTTATGGACTATGTAGTCTGGGCTTGCTACAATAACATTTATGTGTTTATTTGGACTTGAGACCTGTGATGTGATGTGTTTTTATGTTGTGGAACTGAAACATGTATGTTTGAGTGTTAGTTTATATTTTTTGATGTATGAGACTGTTATTTTGTTTAATTGTTTTGTGATTTTGTGTTTTGTTAGTAGTTTTGTTTTAAAATGCTAGGGTAGTATCTGTTGCTGTGTGTTTGGTGCTATGATTTAGTTAGCTTAGAACTTAAATTAATTCTATGACTTTTGTAAAGTTAAAAATCTTGCTAGCGTAGATCTTAAATTTGAAACTTAGAAAACTGCTACGCTGTATTTTTCTTTTATCTTGTTAGTGTGTTTGTTTTTATGTTGAGACTGTGAAGTCAAAGTTAGTGTGTTAGCTTGCTTTTATGTTTGTCCCCACTACCTAGAGTCTACTGAATCTCTACATGTTAAATTGAAATGAGAATGATAGAAAATTAAATTAATTTTACTCCTATTTTTTGTTTTGTACTTGTATACTTAGGATATAAAAATTCCTGTAAGCATGTTCTTTCTATTTTCATTCCTACTTATATATATCTGCTGCTAAACTGTTTAATCTGTTAAAAATTTAAGTTTGGGGGGATGAAAAATATTTTAAAAAACTTGAATTTTATTTATTCTCAATTGTGCTACAAGTGAATTTGATTTTAAAAGAAAAATGATCATGTATATGAAGTTTTATTCACAAAGTAAATTTTGCTTTTATCAATGAGTAAGAAAATTTAGTTGAAATTTTTCATAATGAAGAAAAACTTTAAGTTAAAGGTTTTTAGTGTAGAAAATGTCTAATATAAGTAACTATCTTTAGTAAGAAAAATTGTATTTTTGAAAAATTTAGAAATTTAGACTTTTATTTTTAATACTTAAATATCTTGTATTAAAAATAATTTTCAAAACTATTATTATTTTTATAAGTAAAAGATTTATATCAGGACTTTGCTTTAGGAAAGGAGAAGTGGAATTCAAAACCATTAAAGACCTATCCATATATAGTAATCCTTGCCTAAAAAGAAAAGAGAAGAAAAGGAGAAAAAGAAAAAAAAGAAGAAAAAAAGAAAAGAAATAAAAGAGAAAGAAAAAGAAAAAAAAATTATAAGGGAGGAGAAGCTTGAGGATTAGTGCCTAATCAAAAATTGGTTCCACATTTGATCTTTTTAAAGTATAAGACTTGAGAAAATCTTAAGCTTAAAAATATAATATAGTAAGTAAAATTATTCTTAATAAAATTTTTAAGTGGAGATAATAAAAGGGCTAAATTCTAAACTTGGAGAATCTACAATATTTTTGAATAAAATAGGAACTCATATTTTCATCTTTCTTAACATTAAAAACTTTTAAACGTTAAGTTGGTCTCATTTATTGAATATTTTTTCTAAATTAGACTATTATATTTCAAAATCTAAATTTTAGTAACTCCTAAAGAAACTCATATACATATCATACTTATTTAGTTTTAAAATATTGGAGTGTCACTTGAAGACAAGTAACATTTTATGTTTGGGGGATTGTGATATGCCTAAAATATATAGTGTTTTAGATACATTTTTGTACCTATTTTTAAGATATTGCGCTTTAGTGGACGCTATTTTTGTGTTTTTCTTTCAGGTACAAGTAAAAAGGTGAAAAATACTTAAAGGAGTGAAAAATAATCAAATTCGGAGCAAAAAGGTGAAAATTGTGCTAAAGTGTTTTGACGCCTAAGCGCCAGATCCAACGCTTAAGCACCGGTGAAACAGAGAATGCCGCGCCTAAGTGCTAGAGGCCCCGCGCTTAAGCGCCTGAGGCAGTTATTTGACAGTTTTCTTCATTTAGCATAATTTTGAAGAGGTATTTGAGGCACCTATTGGCTTAAGAGGGTGTTTATGACCACTAAGAATGAAAATATTATTAAAAGACTTGTGAAAAGAGGCATCCTTTTGAGGATTCATCGAATGTGGACACATTTTAAAGAGTTTCCAAGGCACCTTTTCGAGATTTATAAAAGAAGGAAGTTGAGAATTTGAAGTGGGTGCTTGAAAGTTCTGAAAAGAGTTAGAAGAAGAGGAGTTCTAAGAAGTTTGGAGAGATTTTCAAGCACAAAAAAAATTTACTTTATCCTTTTTTTAGATTATTTTGAGAGTGTTGTAAGAGATAAGAGATTCAAAGGAACTTCAAGAGTTTGGTGGAGGATTGAGATAAGTTTTTATATTTTATTTTAAATTACTTTTGGTTTTAATCGAGAGTTCTTGTTGGTTTGACAATGATTTCTACTTTTAAACTAAAGTGTGTTTTTATTTTTGCCATGTATTCTGAGTAGTTTTCTTTATCTTTTTCCTTAAAATGATAAGTAATTAAAGTTTTGGATGGAAGTTGTGGAGAGTATTGATCTTTAATTTCTTCTTGAAATGATAAGTAATTAAGTTTTGGATGGAAGTTGTGGAGAGTATTGATCTTTAATGTTGGAAAGAAGTTGTGGTAATTAAGTTTTGGATGGAAGTTGTGGAGAGTATTGATCTTTAATGTTGGAAAAAGTTGTGAAGTGTTGGATGTAAGTTGTGGAGAGTATTGATCTTTAATGTTGGAAGAAGTTGTGATGATTGTTTTGGATGGAAGTTGTGGAGAGTATTGATCTTTAATGTTGGAAGAAGTTGTGATGATTTATTTGGATGGAAGTTGTGGAGAGTATTGATCTTTAATGTTGGAAAAAGTTGTGATGATTTAAATTATGAACTTCATTTACTTCTTGATTTGGCCTACCCAGATGTTAAAATTTGTTGTAAAAACATGTAAGAACCAGACTAATATTGTCTCAGTCAACAATTGGAAAGAATCACGTGAGGTTGTATGAATGAGAATGTAATTCATATGATTTAGCGCAAATAAATAAGGAAATAATCATTGAAGAGTGTAGAGTTAGAGGACTTTCAAGTGACATGTTAAAGCCCCCAACTTGGTTTATTGTTTTAGGTTCTCGTATGAGATGTTAGCCCCTAGGTGGAGGGAATCGAGGGAACTCTAGAGTGAGAGCTGGTATCTTCCCCCATCTAGCCGGTCATCATAACTATTCAAACTTTAAATTAGCCAATGTTCTTTATAGCATCTCTAGTAAGGGTTAGTCGGTCTTCAGAACTATTCAAACTTTAAATTAGCCAATATTCTTTATAGCATCTCTAGTTCGTGTTAGCCCCCTGGTGGAGGGAATCGAGGGAACTCTAGAGTGAGAGCTAGTATCTTCCCTGCCTAGCCGGTCTTTCAGATCATTAAATTAGCCAATGTTCTTTATAGAATCTCTTGTAAGGGTAAAGAATATAATTGCTCCTATTTGGCACAACACAATTCACATACTTCCACATCAGAATTCCTATACTTATTACTGATTCCTGATAAGGAGAAAGATATTTTTCAAATTCAGTGCTTTTCTTGTACATAAACTCAAGTTATCTTTTTAAATAATTATTGTTCTGCCAAAATATCAAAAATATAAAAAATATTTGAATTTTAATATTGCAAAAATATTTTTAGTATAAGTAATTGTCTTTTTAAAATTGAAAGTTTGTCATTCAATAATGCATATTGTGTATTTCCCTGTAGGTTCAATATTAAGATCTTAATCAAAAAGTCCTATATTACTTGATAATGATATGTATACTTGAGTAGTGTCCTAATATAAATATAAATTAAAGTGTTAAATTCTTATTTTCTTCAGGATCAAGTATTTGGTTCTGTTGCAAAGTAAGGAAACATAAGTGAAAAATATCATCAAATACATTGTTATACTGTTGCATTTAAGTAGTTATCGAGGATCACTTATTATATTTTTTTATGCAAAATATTGAATCTGAAGGTTTAGTACCTTACGATTCAAAATTAGAATGTACTATTAGAAAAATTCAAAAACAACAAAAAGAAATAAAAAATTTGAACGAAATGGCAAATAACTTAGATAATCAAATAAATTAAAATTGACAAAAACCTTTAAAAGATTATGCTAATCCAACAGCGGATGAACTTCACTTAACTATTCAAAATCATGATGTTGCTGCTAATTCATTTGAGCTTAAACCTGTTATTATCCAAATGATACAAAATAATCAGTTTGGAAGATCACCTACTGAAGATCTAACTTACATCTTGCTAGTTTTCTTAAAATTTGTACTACTTTTAAATATGATGGAGCATCTAATGATGCAGTTAGGCTCAGACTTTTTCTATTTTCATTAAGAGACAAAACTAAAGCTTGGTTACATTCAATAGCATTTGGATCTATCAGAGCTTAGGGAGAAGTATCACAAAAATTCTCGGTGAAATATTTTTCACCCTAAAAATCCACTAAGCTAAGAAATGATATTACATCTTTTTGTCAGTTTGAAGGGGAATCGATATATGAAGTCTGGGAAAAGTTTAAGGATCTCCTTAGAAAATGGCCACACCATGCTTTAGTAGATTGGTTAATAATTCAAACTTTTTACAATGGATTGGTAGGATCACTTAGATCTATCATATATGCCGCTGTAGGTGGATCACTAATGTCAAAATCTTTTGAAGAAGCATACTCTTTAATAGAAGAAATGACTACTAATAATTTTCAATGGCCCTCTGAACGAGTCAATCCTAAGAGAGTAGCTACTATTCATGACTCTGATGCAATGTCTATTTTAGCTTCTCAAATTGCTGTTATATCAAAAAAGATTGATTAAATTGGAGTGAACTATTCTTAAATGCCACTAGTATTAGAGGAAAATTCACTAGGGCAGATAATTGATACTCAATCATCTTATGAAACTTCAAATGCTATAAATAATTGAAATAACAATCACTATTCTAACTATTACAACCCTGGATGGAAAAATCACCTTAATTTTAGTTGAAATAATTATAACAATTCAATGAACCCCTCAGGAAATTTAAATAATCAAGGAAATCCTAATTATCGACTTTATTATCCTCCTGAATTTAACTCTAACCCTAACACACAAGTTAAGGAAAAAAAGTTGATGATGGAAGAAGTAATGTTAAATAAGGGAAATCAAATACAAAATCAAGGGGCTACTATTAGGAATATTGAAGATCAATTAGGACATATTGCTATTGCACTTAGTAACAGACCTTCCGGAAATCTTCCAAGTATTGTGAAAGTTAATCCAAAAGATCAAAATAAGGAACAAATTAAGGCAATTCAATTATGAAGTAGAAAAGAAGTTGAAACAAAAATCTAAAGGGAAACTGAAGTTGATGAGGATAAGGAAGAGATGGAAAGTGACCATAATGAAAATGAACAAACACAAGTTTCCTTAGAAAAATCATTATCTCCATTTCCTCAAAAACTGAAGCAGAAGAATAATGGTAAACAATTTACAAAATTTTTGAAAATCCTTAAAAAGTTAATGATAAAAATTCCTTCATTCAGGCTTTGGAACAAATGCCAAGTTATGTGAAATTTATAAAAGATATAGTAAACAAGAAAAGGAAGTTCAGAGATCATGAGACCGTTGCACTTAGTGAAGAGTGTAGCGCTATTATTTAGAAAAAGCTTCCTGAAAAGTTAAAAGATCCTGGTAGTTTTACTATACCTTGTGCAATTGGTGAAAGTTTTTTGGAAAAGCCTTATGTGATTTAGGAGCGAGTATCAATTCTATGCCTCTAAAGCTGATCCTCAGAGGAGATTAAACCCAATAATGAAAGAAGTTGTTAAAAAAGAAATCTTAAAATGGCTAGTTGCTGGAATTATGTTTCCTTTTTCAGATAGTGCTTGGGTGTGCCCAATTCACTGTTTTCCAAAGAAAGGAGGAGTGATCATTGAAGTAAATGAGAGAAATTAATTAATTCTAATAAGACAAGTTATCGGTTGTCGAATTTGTATAAACTATAGAAAATTAAACATGGCCACCAGGAAAGATCATTTTCCTTTACCCTTTCTAGTCCAAATGTTGGATAGATTAGCTGGAAACAAATATTACTGCTTTTTAGATGGATACACCAGTTATCAACAAATTCCAATTGCTCCCGAGGATCAAGAGAAAAAAATATTTACAAGCCATTATGGAACCTTTGCTTTTCGTAGAATATTTTTTGGACTATGTAGTACACCTGCGACATTTCAAAGATATGTGATGTCAATATTTAGTAATTTGATTGAACATGGAATGAAAGTATTTATGAATGGTTTATCTGTATTCGGGATTTCATTTGAATTATGTTTAAATAATTTAGAATAAGTTCTGGAATTATGTGAAAAAATCAACCTAGTATTAAATTTGGAAAAATGTTAATTTATGGTTGCAAGAGGAATTGTACTCGGGCATAAAATTTCTAAAAATGGCATGGAAGTAGATCCTGTAAAAAATTAAGTTATTGAAAAATTACCACCACCGGCTACAATCAAAGGGGTAAGAAGTTTTCTAGGATATGCTGATTTCTACATGCATTACATAAAAAAATTTCAAAAATAACTAAGCCATTATGCTAACTTTTAGAAAAAAGATATAAAATTTGATTCTAATGAGGAATGCATTAAAGCATTTAAATTATTGAAAGAGAAATCAAGCACTACACCTATAATAGTCCCACTTGAATGGGAGAAACCATTTAAAATAATGTGCGATATTAGTGATTATGCTATAGGAGCTGTTTTTGGATAAATGTACAATAAAGTTTTTAAAGTAATATAGTATGCAAGTAAAACTCTAAATGATGCTCAAATTAACTACACTACCACTGAAAAAGAGTTATTAACTATTATTTATGCCTTTGATAAATTTAGACCTTACTTGATTGGAACCAAATGTATAGTGCATACAGATCATTTTGCTATCAAATACTTAATGCAAAAGAAAAATGCTAAATGAAGATTAATTAGATGGATACTTCTATTGCAAGAGTTTGATTTTACTATAATTAAAAGAAAGAGAAATGATAATCAAATAGTAGATCACTTGTCTAGACTAGAAAAAGAAATATTAACTAATTTTGCAAATAAAATTTTAGAAAATTTCCCTGATGAACATATATATAATATTGATGAAATTAATACACCATGGTATGCCGATATAGTAAATTATATTGTAAGTGATATTCTACCACCTAATATTAAGAATCAACAATTAAAAAAATTATATATGATTCAAAATTCTATTTTTGGGATAACCCATATTTATATAAATAATGTAAAGATATAATTATTAGAAGGTGCGTGCCTTATGAAGAAACTTAACACATAATTGAAAGATGTCATGATTCTGAATTTAGAGAACATTTTGGAACAAATAGAACTGTATTTAAAATTTTGCAAGCTGGATTTTATGGGTCGACTCTTTTTAGATATGTTAATGAATATATTAAAACATGCGATCAATGTCAAGGAGTAGAAAATATTTCTAAAAAAATGAAATGCCTCTAAATCACATATTGGATGTTGAAATTTCTGATGTGTAGGGTTTAGATTTTATGGGACCATTTATGCCTTCATTTAGAAACTTATATATATTACTTACTATTGATTATATGTCCAAATGGATTGAAGCTGTTGTTGTACCTAAATGTGATGCTCAAAGTGTTTTTAAAATTTTAAATAAAAATATTTTTACAAGATATGGAATGCCGAGAGTAATTATTACTGATGAAGGATCCCATTTTANGCCATATTCTTTTAATATGTGCTGAAATGGACCCCCATAAAGAACTATTATAGCCCCCATTAGAAAAATTTGAAACAAAATTGACACTTAGATATACTTTGAGACTAAAATAGCCAATGTAAATAATCAAGGTACTATTTTGATATTTTACTCTTTCAAAATTTAATAGATTTTCAGCCACAAAGTATCCTTGTTGTTACTCTTGATGATTTACAAATCAAATAAATTGTCTTAGAGAAATTAGATGATGAAGAATTAGATAAAATCCAGTGATTTGAATTTTTAAAATGCATTTTATCAATGAAAGATGCCAAAAATTTGGCTTTTATTCAGTACTCTCTCTCCCCTTATATTAGTTTCTGTCTGGAATAAGCAGACATGCAAAAGCTCTTAACCATCTTTTTGACATTTTGTTTGGATGTGCTTTGCCATGCACGCGGGAAAAGTGATGGGCGGACAAAGCTAGTATGAAGAAAAGAACAAATTTTATGTGACTGTGGGATTTAGCTTTGACTGCTCCATGTTTGGAATTCCTGTAAGGAATCAATCGTTAGATTATGATCTTCTAAAAGCGATAAAATAGAGAATCATACAAGATATGTTTAATGGAACTTTACGGAGTGATCAATGTGCTGCCTCGTTTTCATCCCATGTCATGCCATCTCAAGATTTTTATCCCACTTTTATTGAGCATTTTCATGGTGGATTCAGTTTTTAAAGCAAAAAGGTAAGTAAAACAGCTATAAAATAAAACAAATTATGGGTTACAGAGCGAAATTTTTGTTTAGATTTTGGGTTTGTTTGCATCAACTGCTGTAGTTGTTTGAAGAAGTTATGCAACAAAAGTGTGTGCCCCAAACCTAGCCTTCTTTCATTCCATAATTTCCATTGTTGTTCTCATTACATGATGGCAAGATGAATTATATATCATTTAACAAACCTAGCTTGTTGGAATTGCAATGTAAATGCCATTTTTTGCTGAGCTGGATGATGAATGATAAGAAAAAATATCAAAAAATAAGACCAAATAAAATGTGGGAGAGTAACAAATCAACAAAATGAAGAGAGGAAAAAAAGAAATTTTAGATGAACTTTTAAGGTTTTTCGAAGTATATTGTATGTATGAGAAATTTCATTCATCAATGCAATATATTAATGTGATATTTATGTTCAAGTTTAACTAGCTAGGACTTTGTATGCACCATGATTATTCAGTTGTTATGCAAACATGCAAGGTTTTATTGATCTTACTCTAATTAGAAATCTACACAATTTCCTTATAGAAAGAGCTTTTGGAAAATTATATGCAAATTTTGTATCTTTCAATGCATTATTTAAATTAAAAAGTGCTATTTCCTTTCCGCTGAAGAGAGTTTTGTCATTTATAAAGATAATTTTAGTTATATAAAAGTTTATTTTATTCATTGCATGACGTTTATGTTCTGTCACATCAACCAGACATTAACAGAATGCAACACTTGTATCAGTTTATTGGTGGCAAAGGGAATTAGTTATTCAGATCATGTATGCTTATTTTTGACCAATTGGTTTTCTTTTACCCGATAAAAAGAGGATCACATCCAATTTCACATTTAAATGAAAAAAATTGCATAAGATCAAACGTGTATACCAGAAGCGCATCTGTACAAATTTTGAGGAAATCTAATGGACAAAAATGCAAAGAAGTACGGTTGAGGGTTTACAAATGGAAAACAAAGCATCCATAGGTGGTAGACCAAGTGCCCACAAGAGGAGAAAGACCAAAGGTTCGTTACTGAAAGATCATGATCCACTAGCAGAAGACTAATGGTTCACTAACGAAATAACAAAGGACCTACTTGACTAGGTACGTCTGCCTAAACCAAGCCTATAACATGATTGAATGCATGTCATCCAAACTAAACACCAAGACCAATCAATCCTAGCAGAGGCATTGATATACCTCTCGCCACAACCCGATTCAGGAGAAAAATTAAACAACTCCAGACATATCACGGATGTCATTTAGATTCCTCGTACAAGGTTGAGAATTGGACATAGCATAATCACATAAAGCATCTTGAAGGATCTCCTCGTAAAGGAGTAAGCCACTTATCAAATTATATGATTCACCCTCTACTCGGTAGCTTAGCCTTACTTGGATGACAGAAGTTTCTTGTCTAAGGATCAATCGTTGGCAACTAGACTAGAATAGCCGACTGGCAAAACCAAGCATATTGATTCAAGTCCTGTCGACTTGAAGTCTAACAAGGGTCGACTAGCAAACCTGATTCAGCAAAGCCGAATGAACCAGTCTCTTCGAACCAAGACAGATTTATTTTTGCACTAAGTCATAAGGTAACCGAGTTGAAGGCATATACATGTAGAACACCTAAAATATTATGTGGCGTCCCCATTAATTCAAGAGCAGATATGTCATTTCATATGTTTTACCCATTTTCTATATAAATAGGGGAATCATTTCATGAGAAATGACAAATAAACAATTTAAACTACTGTTCATTACAATATGCTTCCCTCTCTCTCTCTCTCTCTCTCTCTCTCTCTCTCTCTCTCTCTCTCTCTCTCTCTCCTCTCTTGTACTCTATTTATTTGATGTGATTCATGAATAGATCAGGATTCAACACCCTAAAAGGTATAGTGAGTGTGGAACATGTCACAGATAAGAAGAAAAGTAGTACACAAAGAAGGAAATCCTAAAAGAGACACTGCTTGTCCAAAGTGCACCAGGGAGTGTGTGCAATAACAAATCCATGAGCTGAAACACTTGAATATGGATGTCCTCAACAAGACATTAGCTCAAGGAAGGGAGCATATCCCTCGGAGGAAGGGTCGGTGCCCAACAACAAAAGGACACTCTTGGTTGTGAAATGGGAAGGAGAATATCAGTACCTTGATAATGCTAGGTCAATACTGATTGATAAAAAATAATTGAAGCATAATGAGGCACCGTACTAGTCAGAGGATGCATTTCCCAATATATTTTTGAAGCTGAGCTCCAAAAAAAGATTTAGAATTAATGCTTTGGAATCATAGAAAGGTCAGACTGATCTGACGGACCACATAGCCTTTTTTGAGTATCGTGTGCTTGTTAAAGATCACAGATGTGTTGAATTGCCACCTATTCTTTACCACATTGAGAGAGTCACCCTCAAGTGTTTCAATAGATTATCACTATGGGTGATCACCTTATTTGTTAATTTTAGAAAGAGGTTTGTCTCATAGTTTGTCAGCACCTAGAAGGCATATAAGAGCTCACACGCCCTCCTATAGATAAGGCAGAGGAAGAACAAGAGTCTCTACTCGTTCATCACTTGATTTCAGAAGATATTGGAGGTGCTGGATCTGAATCCCTTAGCAACACACGCCATCCTTGTCTAGGGATGGAGAATGGTCCATTACAGTGCGCTCTAGGTGTACAACTGCTGAAAACTTTGGCTAAGTTTTTGAAGTTGTCCAACAATCACCTATCGGCTGAAGACTAAACTACATCCCTAAATTTTTAAATGAGTCAATTTTAGTAATTTAATCTTTTTTTTCGAGCATTTTGCCTACTATTGTGAGTTATTAATCATGAATTTTCACTTGCGGAAGTTTTTTGTTGATATTTTGTAGGTTACAAGTGATTAATATGTGTATTTCAAAATGAACCACATAAAAATTGGTGAAATCAGCATGACCACACCTTGTATGCAGTGGCAGTGGCATAACCACATCCAGATCAGGTGTGACCACATTGCCTGATACACCAAAAATATAAGCATTTTTATACTCATATTTTATACACATTTTTGGTGATATTGCACTTTAATGGAAGGTATTTTTTTTGTTTTATTGCAGGTTATTGATTTTTAGGACTTGGAGCAAAAAAGAAGCAAAAAAAATGAAATTTGGAGTTAAAATGGAGAATTTGAAAAATTGTTCAGCGCCAACGGCGCCAGACTGGGCGCCGACGGTGCCTTTTAACATTGAAGACGGACTAAATTAAATGGTCTAGTGTCGGTGTAAGCCATGTTTCTGGAAGATTTGACAAATTTGTACGCTTTTTGAAGAGTTTTTGGATGCACCTATTGGAGAACCGACCCTAGGCTCTATTAAGAGGCAAAATTGACTAGAAAAGAGGCCTTCCTTTGTCTCTCTCAGCCATCCATCGCCCCTTCTTGCTACTTTACATCATTCCATGCCATTCCACACCATTAGTTAGTTATTTTCTTTATAGCTTTCAGTTTTTATGGTGAGTTTAAGTGTGAATTCTTCTCTAAAAAGTGTTGGAGAGGAAGAGAACTGAGAGATTTCTTCTTCCTACATTTTCTAAGAGATGCTACAAGGGATGTGCTTTGAGAAAGAGTTTCAGATAAGTGTTATTTATTTATTATTATTGTATGAACTTCCTTTTATATATGAAATTTGTGTTTTGTTGTATCTTTCCCATGAAATATGAGTAGTTTCCTTTATCTTTCTCCCTACTCCGAGATATGGTGAAATGAAGAGATAATTTGGATATGTCAATGTTAAAATTTAAAACAAATAGTGATGGTTTTTGAACTCTGCTCTTAATTTATTTTTTGATTAGGCCAATTGAATTGTTAAAATATATTGTGAAACATATGATCCGTGAAATGGAGTATGAGTTCTACAATAGAGTGAGGATCACATTTAAGTCCATGAAGGAGTATTTCGTTCATGGAATTAAGTGCAAATAAATAGATAAATATATTTTGTTGGGTGTAGAATTGGAGATTTTTTAGGGTGACAGACTAAAACTCCTCAATTTAATTTTAGTGTTTAAAAACTAAAGCAAGAGTTAGCCTTCAAGAGAAGGGAAGTGGGAGCTCTGGAGTGTGAGTTATTATTAGCCAATGATTTTATATAACACTGAATCAGGGTAGAGAATTAAAATTGCTTCTATTTAGCACAATATAAATTTAAACCATTTATCTCATCTCATTTCACCAAAAACTCATTGTAGTGGGAAAGCTGTTTTTTCATATAAGAAAATTTAATCACATAAAGATAGTTTAGTAGTTACTATTTTAAAACTTTGCATTTAAATTCTGCTAGTAGTTAATAATTTAGCTTTTATAGTATCTTAAACATTCTAAATTAGTGACAGTAATTTTATTTTTAATTATGTGAATTTCCTAGTTAATTTATTATTTCAAATTTAAATATTTCTCGTGGGAATGATATTTGGGACTTAAATATAAAGTCTAATATTACATGATAATGATACGTATACTTACGTAGAATCCCAACATTAAGTGTTTAAAGCTATTATTCATAAAATACCACATCAAGTTTTTGGCACCGTTATAAAGCAGAGTCAATTTTATAAATTTTACACAACTATATTTTTGGGATCAAGTTTTTGGCGCCATTGCCGGGGAGGGTAACGGTAATTAAATAGATTTTGTAAATTATGAAATTTAAAGATAAAAATATATAAAATATAAAATAAAAAAAATTATTATAAAATCAAAAATCTTATATATATATATATATATATATATATATATATATATATATATATCTCTCT